>CP139504.1:198249656-198299656 GCA_021014915.2 Artemisia tridentata subsp. tridentata
GGCAACAAGAATCACTTCATAGCTGATTATCCAAAGCCAAAAGACAATAAGGCATTCATTGGTGGAGCGTCGAGCGAGAGCGAAGACGACGATCAACCGGAAAGGGATGCTACTTGTATCATGGCGTTTGGAACCCAAGAGGTATCTCCGAACCCTTCTATTTCTATTAGTAATTTAAATATTCATGATTTTCAAAAAGAGAATGAGAAACTTTGGAAATTTAATTTGGATTTTACTAAAAACGTTTGAAACCATTCTTAAGGAAAAATGCTCTATTGAACAAGAGCAAACTAAACTTAATGAAAAGATTTATGAACTCGAACGTGAAGTAAAGAGACTCGTTCATTGCAAAGAGGTGGTTGAACCATATATATGATGTGAGTCTCTAACACTAGAGGTTAACTCTTTTAATTACGATGTATCCAAACTTCAACAAGAGGCATTAAGTTTCACTAAGTTCAAAAAGACTAGTAATGTTTTAGACAACATGTTAAGTCAACAAAAATTGTCCCAAGATAAGGAAGGTCTTGGATTTCTAAAAATGAGAAAAACACTTCCGAGAGTCTAAATAAACCAATAGTGTTTGTAAAAGGAAGTGAAAATGGGAAACTGAAAAATTCAGTGACTGGCGCGCTAGCTAGCGCACCAGGAATGATTCCGGATCTTTCGAATTTTCAAGTATTAAATCAAAACCCGATGTTCCTCATACTCGTTTTGCAAATACTCGAGGTAATCAAACATCCATTACAACAAATGAAACCACAAAACAAGTTTATAAACCGGTTTCACGTAATGGACTTGGATTCACGCAAACTCGAGTCAACCAAAGACCTATTTTACCTACTCTGAATATGAGACCTTCCTTTTGTCACAACCAACCTAGATCTAGAAGAAGTTTTTATAACAACCGAAAGTCTTCATACCCTCATTATAATACAATGCAAAGGAGGGACAACTCTTACCCAAACCAAAGATATTTTAGACCACACAACCATCAAAACTTTGGACCAAGATTTCAAAACCAAAGTAACTTTTCAAACAACCCTTGGTCTATTTTTTCAAGTTATAGTCTTAAGATACTAAGTGTCTTGCTTCAATACCTAATGATGTTTAACTTGGGCGCATTTCATGCTAACTATGGTGGACCCAAGAAACAATGGGTACCAAAAGCTTGAATTACATCTTTTGTTGTAGGTTTGCCTCAAATGTGATCTACAATCGGAAGAGTGGATAGTGGATAGTGGTTTCACTAAACATGTGATCGGGAATAAGAAATTTTTTACTTCATACAAGGAGTATGATGGTCGACAATTCGTATTTGGGAGCAACCTACGTAGCAAGGTCATCGTTCAAGGTAATATTCTTCATGACTCCATAGAAATTAAAAATGTTGAGCATGTTAGTGGTTTAGCTTTTAACTTCATTAGTGTTAGCCAATTAAGTGATGATGATTGCGTAATTAAGTTTACTAAGCTAGATTGCATTGTTATTAAACATGGTAAAACACTAGCTAAGGTCATAGGAGAAATAACTTATATACATGCAAATTGGCAGATAACTCCAAATAGCACATATCTCTTGCATCCATGGTGGTTAACTCAACCCTTTGGCATAGGAGGTTAGGTCACGCCAATATAAAGTTACTTCAAAACATTGCTTCCAAAGAGCTTGTAAGTAAGTTACCAAAGTTAAGCTTTGATAGACATTTTTGTGATACGTGTAATGTAGACAAACAAGGTCTTGCAAGAAATAGGATTACTAACACCATTTCGACCACTAGAGTCTTAGAGTTACTACATATTGATTTGCTTGGTCCATCACATATTCAAAGCTACGGAGGCAGCATCTACACTTTGATGATAGTTGATGACTACTTACATTATATATGGACTCTATTTTTAGGTACTAAGGAAGAAGCGCTAGATAAGTTTAAGATCTTAGGAAAAAGATTAGAAAACCTACTTGATTGCTCGATTTCTTCAATTCAAGCTAATCATGGTAGTAGATTTGAACATAAGGTGCAACTTGGGGACTTTTACGAACAACATGGAATCTCACATAATTTCTCGGACAATGGTCCTCCTTAAACCAATGAGGTCGTTCAAATGAAGGACAAGAAGTTACGAGAGACGTGTCATGCAATGTTAGCCGAGAAATTCATTCCGTAAAAGTTTTGGTGTCATGCCTTAGATACCGTGTGTTACATTTATAATAAGGTCTACTCTAGGAAAACACTTAACAAAACACCATATGAAATTGTTAGAGATAGGAAACCATCACTAGAGTACTTTGGGGTCTTTGGTTGTAAATTTTTCATACTTATCACCAAGGATTATCTCACCAAGTTCGACCAAAAGTCTTACGAATGTGTGTTTTTAGGATACTCTCAAACTAGTAAAGCATACATAATGCTTAATAAGGAAACAATGAGAGTTGAGGAATCTCTCAATGTAACCTTTGATGAGAGTTTACCGGAGCCCAAATCATCATCCGTTGAGGTTAATGATGTCGTGGATGAACAAATAGTTCACAATCATGATGGGTCTCCCTCACTAGAGGTCGATGTCTCGGAAGAAGGAACTTCTAAAAGAATAAAGTATGCTAGGGGTCATTCGATAAAATAAGTACTATGAGAGATGAATAAGTGAACCCTTAGGTCTCAAGTGAGGAAAACTTAGGACTTTTCATGACATTTCCCAAAACCCCAATTGCATATTTTGAGTCATAGAAAAAGGTTATTCATGGTTGACATGCACCATAGGATGTTGAGTCACTTAGAGTCTTTAGTGAGACAATGCTTGTTGGATCTTTACCAATCTATTAAAGTTTGGTTAAATGATGAGTTTAGGACTTATGTGGAGGTATGAAAGGAAATACAAATAATTGTTTTTCGAGATGAAGGATAATTTTCAATGCATTATTCAAACTATGGTTGATATTATAATGCATTCTACACGTCTATATTATGTGCAATGAACAATAAATTTGACACTTGCCTTGCCAAAAAAACCATTGCAAGTCCTACTACACTTGTTAGGCTTGAAAGTCATTTATGACAAATTGCCTAGATGACAACATTTCGGATCACAACTCCCATTTGTGTTGAACATTTTATATCTACATCTACTTGTTCATCTTATGTGGAAGTTGCATGCTATGTGTATTAGGGTAGAAAAGAAAAGAAAAGACTTTATGCAAACATAAAAAGTTAAAAACTATTCACATACCCGTTGATTGAATTCGGTAAGGTATTGTATAACAAACTAAAATACACAATGAATAGACTTGATAAACTAAGACTTTCGTCCGAAATCTTAGAAAATTATTTTGTAATGGAAGTGGCAAGTAAGTCTTATCAAATTCGACGCACTACGCAACGAACTATAAATTAGAGATATCATCCATGTATGTTGACTATCGATACATGCTTGATGGATTATAAGAACTAGTTTGTGTATCTAATAATAAAATATACACTTTATTTTTGATACACAACCAACTACATTCTTGGGATGACTTGCATAGAACACTTGCACTTTGTATATGCATGATGAGATGGAGGAACTATATTGAGTAACTAGAATCATTTTAAATCTAACTACAAACCAAGAGTAATTATACTTCTAACACCAGCTAATAAAGTGATTTAAGTACAAGTTTTCATAAACAAAATCTAATTACCACAAGATAATAAGTCTATCCATCAAACATCCATACATAATACACCATAACTAAAAATTTCAAGATCCATAAAAATACACACACACACACACACAAATTTTCAGCATTGGTAAGAAGAGAAAAAGAAATATATGGATAATGTGCCAAACTCACCAAACAATGTGCTTGACAACCTCATATTCAGTATCTCAAGTGATGAATCAAATTTGATGTTGGATCCTAATGAAGAACAAGAAGATGTCAATATTGATGTTGTTCCTCAAACTCCACATGAGGTTATTGGGATTGGTGAAATGTAGTTTATGCAAGATAACTCTCGATCTCCAAAGGCTCCTCTTGAAGAGATCGAGCAAGATGAAATTTGGAAAAATTATAATGATCAATGTTCAAGGTCTCCATTTAGATGCATTGGAGAAGAAAAAAATTTGGGAAAAGATAAGGGAGCCCTTAAGCCCAAAATTTTTGAGGGTAAATACTCTATTTGTTGTGAAAACACTATTGATATGCTCAATGCCATAAGACAATAGGAAAGATACTAGAGAAATGCTCAAGTCTCTCCATCAAAGAGTTAAAATGCTACAAGCATTAACTTATAACATGACTTGCCTAGTTCATAATGGGAGGGGCAAAATTAGGGTTTTTTTCTCTCCCATTGGGAGAGAAAAAGGAGATTCCGGCCGCCATTAAATCCATAACCGTTCATTCCATATAACTTGATTGTTCTTGTTCATTACTCCTAGATCTATCATCTATGATCGTTCTTAGGGTCTTAAACAATTGCGTTTTGAGTTTTCTTGAGGATTTTATGGGATTATGGTCGGAATGCTTTGTCTATTGACACCCTCTTTATCTTGTGGCTGATTTATTGCTATTGGAACCCTAACACTTTTAGTTTTAGGGATTTGGATTGATTGATCTCTTTGATTAATTTATCCAATCATGTTTTCGAATCTTGTTTCTTATAGATTCGATTGGAGGCGCGGCTTATTTCAGCCACTGTTATTATCAAGACCCTTACTGTTGTTAGGGTTTCATGCATATTAGCCCTAGATCGTTATGATTTAGGGTTTTTGTTAATACAAATATCGTCTAAAAAATGTTATTTATATTTTACGATCTTTGCTATATTTTGTTAACGACAATTATAAACTTTATTTTAGCAAAACATAAATATAGTTAAGTCTTTTACATATATTATCACAAGTCTTTCTTAAACACAAACTAAACATTACTTAGCTAGCTAGTATATACATTTTACAAGTATATTTTCATAAACATGTTAATCTAAAATGAAATTGTATTTTTACATCATTCTATGGATCTTCCTACTCTAATCTAAGATTGCATAGGATCCTTTGAAGATATGGTGAATATTTTGTTTAGATTATCATTTTAGAATTCTTGAAAGATATGGTGTATATTTTGGTTAGATTTGATAAAAGATTGTGAAGATTTTCTGTCAGGTCCCCACGGAACCAAAAGGATACACGGACAGAACCCTTGATTTGTTTCCGTCTGATCCGTGGTTTGCTGGCCTTGATGCCTATAAATAGCAAGCCACACCATGTTGTTTGATTATCACTTACATACATAAAATAACATACATTCTCTCATTCATCATTCTCTATATCTAACTCATTCTTATTTTATTTTAGTGAGCTTCTTTGTAGCAAGAAGATCAAAGCATTACAAGCTTCAACAAAACGTTGCAAAACTTGTTTGCTTGTCATTATGTGAATTGTATTTATTCATACATCATTGTTTGTACCAAACCATCATAAACCTTTGATAGTGATCGGTTAGTATTTTAGTCCTCAAAATACATTATGTGATAGGAGTGGTTGTACCCCTGTAAAAGAGCTCGACATCTAGCTTTATGTCAGAAATATTTTGTAAGCGACGTGTAAAGGATTTCTCCGCCGGATAAAGGAGCTTGTTGATTAGTGGAGAAAACTCTCGAGTTGGATACTCGGGGAGTGGAGTAGGGCAAGGAAAAAGAGTCCTTGTAGACCAAACGACTATAAACACTCGTGTTGTGATTTGATCGTTTCTATTTTTCTTGCACTTTTCTTATTGTCATTTTGTTTGCATATATTAAGTCATTTTACACAAAGATAACTAAGAAAAAGAAATAAAAAATGGTAAAATAATTTAACCCCCCTTCTAGTTTTCCACAGTTGGCATCAAGAGCTACGTTAGTCAAGATTTTTAAAATTTATTGTATTTTAAAACTTGAAATGATCCATGGATTTTGAAAACTTTAAAGAAGGGCAATCTATGCAAAGACTACCACTTTTTGAACCAAATGGATTTATTTATTGGAAAAGCCGTTTTGAAACATATGTAAAATCAAATGATATAGATTTATGGTATATAATTATAGAAGGTGATCATAAAGCTATCATAAAAGATATCACAAGTGGTCGGGATGAGGATACTTAACTTACTCGTCATAGTGATGAGCAAAACAAGTTAATTGCAAAAAATAATGAAGCAAAAATGATGCTTTACAACGCTCTAACTAAAAAGGAATTTGAAAGAGTTTTTATGTACAAAACCGCTAAATAAATTTGGCAATCTTTAATAATCACTCATCAAGGAAATTTACAAGTCAAGAATAACAAAATTGATCTTCTTGTTCAATGATGAGTGTGTAAATACTCATCATTTTTGTCATATCTGAACTGCCAAAACATCCAAAAACACTCAAAAATGCATCAAAATACTGAAAATATCCCAGGAGTGTGTTTTATAAGTTTCAAATGCAAAATGTTTGAAAACAATTGAAAAACAAACAAAGTTTGCATAATTGGCAGTTTCAGTCCCTCAACTTTCAAAAGTTGTCAAAACTAGTCCCTGGTTATTCAAAATATGAAATTTATCATCAAAGGTCCTTTGGGATTCACAAGTTGTCAAAAGAAATCATTTAAAGTTGAAAATTGCAAATTGACAACTTTAGTCCCTCAAGTTTGAAAAATGTCATATTTGGTCCCTGGGTGTTCTAAATTGGAGAAAATGCATTTATGGTCCTTGGGTTATTATAATATGGCAAGATTGGTTCCTTGTGATACTTTGGGAAAATTACAACTTCAGCCCCTCAAAATCCAAAAGTTACAAGAATGGTCCTTGTTACTAAAACCAAATCCAAACCGGACCCCTTAAATAAAAACACCCCATCCCAATATTATCTAATCCTAAACCCAATCCAAAACACAACCAACCCAGCCCAACCATAAAATCCCATAACCCGGCCCAATCCCAACTTAAATAACTAAAACCAGGTTTGACCCTGGTCAAACCCATCTTCCCTTTCACACTCACCCCGCCAAAACCACCATACCTGAAACCAGGTGGTTTTTGGCCACCTTTCACCTCCACCTCATCATCCCAGCTCACTAATCTCTCCCCTCCACCTCCACAAACACCCAAATTTCTTTAATTGAAATAACCTGCTTAAACAACTTTTGTCCTGTTTTCCCGCCAAATATGCCAAATGGACGATTATGATGAAATTGGCTAAATCAAAGGTCAAAATGTGGTGGGAAGTACTCAGAGATGTCGACAAAGAGATAAAAGACTATAAAGAAAAGAGGAGAGGCAATGTAATAGATTATCTAGTGTAATTTTTATTTTATTTAGGTCGTTTTTAATATTTTTCAAATTTCCAGTGTATGTAAAAGCTTTCAAGCTCTTGTTTAAGTTAATTCAGTGTTAATCAAAGTTACTTTCAGTTTCAATTTCAGTTCCATCTTTACGAATTCAGTATTTGCATTTTCAAGCTCAAAATCTCAAGTTTACTCATTTCATGTTATAGTTGATGTTAAGACCTAATTTAGATCACATAAGCTCCTAGATAGCTTATTAAAGCTATTAGTAACTTTAAAATTCAGTATAGAATCAAAACTCAATAAAACTCAAAATATCACAAAAAAAGCTTCATTATTCAAAGTCATGGTTATGATCAAGAAAAGCTGGAGCAAGGGGTATTTTGGATTGCCCTTGGGTTAGTGGTTCTGTGGAGAACCTATAGGAGTGTTTCCTTGGTCCTTGTTCTTGGTTTCAAGCTGGACATCAGTTGTAAGCCTTTTTAAGTGATTTTTGCATTTTACTGTACTAGTAGCTTAAAGCTCTAATTTCTGTGTTCTTATGTTTCTTAGTTGTTGTTGAGTAGGTTTATGCATTAAAACAGCCTGCTTGTTCTTTGAAATCCATAGTTGCTTAAAATCCTTAATTTCACAGTCAAACTAGCATATTAGTGAATCCTGAGTTTTATGCTTGTGTTATTGTTTGTTTATGTTTCTTTAGTCTTACTTAATGATAATATGAAGTCTTGAATCAGTGGTATGGTCTAAATCCCAGAAATCCTTTGAAAATCACCATTTCTAAGTTTATAAAGGGTGTTTGGATTTGCTGATCAATTGGTAATCCTGTGCTTACTAGTTGGTGTTTGTTGTTGTTATCAGTCACAATAGTATCTAACAACTCAGAGATACAATAAAAACATGTCTTTGTTTGTTTAAAAGTCAAAATCACTTGAAATCCTTCATTAGTTGATCACTGTTGTGATTTGGCTTGTTAAATTCATCAAAGTTGTTCAAAACTTGTTATAGTTGCTTAATCTCATCTTATTCTAGCTTAATTTATCATAATCAGTCATTAGATTAAGATCAAAATTCACCAAAGTCTGTCCTTGTGTTTTTCTGCAAAAGTCAATTCATCAGCAGACTCAGTGTTTCTAGAACCTGATCTAGGGCCAAATTGAACATCAATTGGGTGTTTTGTGATAGGGCTTTTCATATTTTTAGATACTCAGTAGTATAGGGAAGATTTTGCCCCCATTAGGTTGTCTTTAAATAGCTTATTGAGTGCTTAATCTTGTCTGCAATATGGGCTGATTTCTGAGTTTTCTGTATTAAGTTTCATAGCAGTCAAGTGCTTAACTTGTTTAATCTCTTGTGCTTATTTGTGATTTTCAGTTGTTTTGAGTTTATTTTAGTATATTAATCTGTTCCTGAACTTTTGGCAACTTTTATTGCTTTTTAGCTTATTTTGTGCTTATAAGCAAACTGCTTATTAGCCCAAATCAGCCTTTTAGCCTTAGATAAGTTCCACTTTTAATTTTCCTAGCCTTTTAATATTAATTTAGACTTAACTTAAATTTTTCAGATTTTTCCTAAGTTATTTAATATTTTTAATCTTTTTAACTAGTTTAAAATAGTAATTAAATCATAATAAATAGAATTTTAATCAGAAAAATATAAATCCAATTTTCATAATTTTCTTTTGTCATTTTTAATCTAGGAAAAATATAATCTTATTTTTAGACCTTAATAAAATCAAAAATAGAAAAATAGTGATAGCTTCTATTTAATAGAATTTATCTTTTTAAATTTTAATTAAGTAAATTTCATTTTTATAATTTTCTTATCTTCTTGTCACCTTAAAGTATTTATATAAAAATTTTCAGATTTTTCTTTGATCATTTAGTATTTATTAGAATTTTAATTAGTTTAAATAATAATTAAATAGTTATTAATTAATTAAAAAGTCTAAAAAATAATTTTCTTTTTCTAATAATTTTCTTTTATCTTTAGGTTTATAAAAAAGTCATTTTTATATTTTTAGGATTAATATTTCTTCGTTGTCACTTTTTATTTTGTACGTTTACTTTTAATTAAAGTTAAACGTACGTTTTTAGATTTTAGACGTTTTAAGTAATTTGGTTCCCTTTATTTATTTCCATAGCTTGTTTTAAGCTATTCTCTTTTATTTCCTTAGTTCAATAATTCCAAAACCCTTTCCCATTCAATTACACTTGATCACAAGCCGTTTTTAAAGCACAATTTCACATCTCGCTGGGACTTAAACGACCCGGGGATAAAACTATACTCCTTGGTTAAATTGTGACCTCAATTGGTTTGACTTTGTTTGACCACATCCGTGGTTGATTTAAGTTGACTGCTTTAGGACCAATCATTCAACAATATGAACAATTTAGTATTCCTGAAGATGAAATCATTGAGAGTTCATTTGCTCGTTTTAATACTATTATTACCTCTCTCAAAGTATTTGATGAAACCTTTTGTAGTAAGAACTTTGTCAGGAAATTTCTTAGAGCACTTCATCCAAAATGAAGAGCAAAAGTAACGGCCATTGAAGAATCTAAAGATATCTCAAAGTTATCACTTGACGAGCTATTTGGAAACCTCAAAGTTCATGAAATGGTGATGGTGAATGACTCAAATATTGTTAAAGGCAAAAAGGAAAAGGTCAAGTCCATTGCCTTAAAAGCAAGAACGGAGTCAAGTGATGATGAAGAATCTAGCTCGGGAAGTGAAGATGAATAATATGCCATGGCCGTAAGAGATTTCAAAAAGTTCTTTCGAAGACGAGGAAAGTTTGTAATACAACCTAGAGATGACAAGAAACCTTTCTGAAAAGATCGTGATGATAAGAAACGGAAGGTTAAAAGAAAATGTTTTAGATGAGGAGACACAAACCATCTCATAGGAGATTGTCCAAAGCCACCTAAAAACAAAACTCAAAGAGCTTTTGTGAGTGGTGCTTGGAGTGAAAGCGAATATGACGACGAGGAACCAAAGAATGACAAAATTGCTCTCACTGCTCAAGACTCAAATGAGGTACACTCTGACTCATCTTACTCTTCTATTGATGATGATACATTACCAAAAGAATATAACAAACTGTGTGAACTTAGTGTTGATGCAAATAATGTTCTAAAAACGTTATTTATATCTTTCGATAACTCCACGTTTTGATGATAACAAATGTGAAAACACTTTACGTCAAAATTAGCGTAAACAAGTTTTTAGTCAAAATATCCCGTTTCTACATAAATCACTCTATGTAAGAACAAACAAATTTACAAGTTGACCAATGATCAAAGAAGTGAATTTGTGTTTTAAACTTCACATTTTTAATGTGACAAAACATTTTTTCAAAAATACCTTTTTCCCCTAAATCAGCTCCAAGCTTCCCCAAATAAACTTTCACAACTAAAAACAAGAAATAGAGCGTCCTTATCTGGCAGGGTACCACAATACCACTAAATTTAGTGGTACCGTGTGGTATTTAGTGGTACCGTCCCACTGTAACGGCTAGATTTTTTTTGCCTATAAATACCAGCCCACTTCACAGTTTTTGGGCATCCTTTTTCACACACAACTTTATGAGTTTAAAACTCTAATCACATTTTCTCTCCTTTGATCATTTAGTTATTTTTCTTTTGTTTAAAGAGTGATCCTATCATCCAACCAAGTGATCACCTTCATTCCTCTACTAGTGCAAGAGAAGAACACAAAGTATCAAGAAGATACAAGGTGTTGTAGTCATAGTTTAGTGCACTTGTAACATTTGTTACATATTTGTTGTATCCTAGCATACACCAAGTTGATTTTTCTTTTGTGTAGTTTGTGATTGTGGATCATTGTGATCTTGTTGAGATCTTGATGATCTCTTGTAGCTTGTGTGCTTATATGTTGATCAAGTGGATCAAGGGTAAATCGGGGTGATCGTGTGAAGTGTGTTGATTGTGTGACTTAGTAAGTATCGTGTGGATCGTGGTAGATTGGTACTAGCTAAGATTAGTACTCGACATTTAGCTTAGTGTCGGAAATAAGGATAAGCGATGTTGTACGGTTTTCTCCGCCTAAAGGGAGCTTTGTTGACATAGTGCTTAGAACTCTCGAGTTGGGCACTCGGGGAGTGGAGTAGGGCGCAGAAGAGCTTCGTGATTGAACCACTATAAATCTCCTTGACTCGGTTTGATCTTTCCATCTCATTTCTTTATATTTATTGTTTATGTTAGATAGTATAGCTTAGTGTTCATATTGGTGTTGATTGATCTCACAAAAGAATCGAATCAAAGTTTTTCACAAACAAACTTTTATAACAAACGAAAAACCGGTAAAACTATTCAACCCCTCCCTTCTAGTTTTCCACAATTGGTACCAGAGCCACATTAGGCAAGATTTTAAAATAAATTGTATTTTAAAACCTGAATCGATCAATGGATTTCGACAAATATCAAGAAGGGCAATCTATGCAAAGACCAACACTTTTTGTAACCGATTGTTTTATATATTGGAAAACAAGATTCGAAACGTAGGTGCAATCAAAAGACATTGATCTTTGGCATGTTATTACCGAGGGTGACTTTCAACCAATTGAAAAGAATCCGGAAACAAAAAGGGATGAAATAGTTCCCTATAATAAACAAAGTGATAACCTTATAAGAAAACTAGCCAAAAATGATGAGGCTAAAATGATGATTTGTAATGCTTTTCCGAGAAAGGAATTTGAAAGAATTTTTATGTGTAACACGGAAAAAGAAATTTGGAAAACTTTGTTAGTCACTCATCTAGGTAATAATCAAGTCAAAGAGAACAAGATAGATCTTCTTGTGCAACAATATGAATAATTTTCCATTCCGGAAGATGAATCTATTGATAATGCCTTTGCTAGATTTAATACTATTATTATAAGTCTTAAAGCTCTTGATGAAGGTTATTCTAGCAAGAACTATGTTAGGAAGTTTCTTAGGGCTCTACATCCCAAATGGAGAGCAAAGGTCACCACCATTGAAGAGTCAAAGAACTTGGCGACATTATCACTTGATGAACTAATAGGAAACTTGAAAGTTCATGAAATGATAATTAAGAAAGACTCCGACATAGTCAAAGGCAAAAGTGATAGAGTTTGATCTCTAGCATTGAAAGCTAAAAAGGAGTCTAGTGATGAGGAAAGTTCGGATTCCGATAGTGAAGACGAAGAGTATGCATTAGCCGTTAGATATTTTAAGTAGTTCTTTAGGAGAAGAGGTAGATTTGTTAGACAACCTCGTGATGAAAAGAAGTCGTTCCAAAATAACCGAGATGAGAAGAAAGGAAAGAGTGATAGGAAATGCTTTAGATGCGGAGATCCTAATCATCTCATCGGAAAATGTCCTAAACCACCGAGAACCAACAACCAAAGAGCTTTCGTAGGAGGCTCTTGGAGTGATAGCGGTGAAGAAGAAGAGAAGAAGCCCAACGACGAAACATGTCTTATGGCTCAAGCTTCAAATGAGGTACATTCCGACTCTTCTTACTATAGTGATGATAATTCGTCAATAGATGATAATATACTATATGATGAATATAATAAACTATGTGAAGTAAGTTCTAAAATCATAACTAGAAACAAAACACTAAAAGTAACATTGCATGAACTCGAAGTGCAAATTTTAGAACTAAAAGACAAAGTAAAAAGAATTGAGAAAAATAAAGAAATAGATATTGGATGTAGGTCATGCATATGTCTTCGAGTAGAGAATGAAAAACTCAAAGAAAATGCTGTTAAAATCATTAAGTTTGAAAAAGGAACAAAGGCACTTAACGACATGCTTGAAAACGTTAGGTATAGTGAACATGCCGGAGCGGGCTTAGGATTTGACCCAAATAAAGCTTCTACAAGTGAAACTAAACAAGTAAAATTTGTAAAATCTGGAAAATCTGAAATAGCAGAGGACGACACGATTAAAGATGGGAACGGCACCACTAAATTTAGTGGTACCGTGGTACCGTCACCTGCTAAAGTCAGAACAGGGTCGATCTAAAAAAATAACTTAAGTCCTAAACCGAGTCATATAGTAGTTAATAATGTTGAAGTACTGATGTTTGCTGCGTGTGTCGTTGCGGTTTAGCAGTTTTAATGCCTACTCAAGTTTTAAATTTATATTTAGCCGACTTATCAATAACACACACACTTAACGAGCAGTGTACCCGGTCAGTATGAATATAATGGTAAGTAGAGTGTCGATCACTAAGAGTGGAACGTATTATCTCGTTATTCTAATTAGTATTTTAATATCCTAACGCAAGGGGGTTTCAGCCTGAGAGACTGGCACGATTTGTTTGCAATTAAATAATAAAATAAACCAATAGGCACGAATCAGCAAGTAGCACACACGTACACAGATAAATACTCGAGACAATAAGAGGGCTGTCCTTATGATTAAGTAGATTGTCACTTGTTTTATTGATAGCTTTATATGAAGTGTATGTAGTTAACCCTTTCTCGTTGGTCCTAATCTTATCGGCGAGTAAACCCTTAATGATTACTTATGTCTAAAAGTTATTCCTAAGTGATCAATTTAGTAATAACCGTGGGAGCCACATTATTTTCCGCAGTCAAATGCCCGCAAGCCACTAATAAACACAGAGGTTATCAATGCACTAATAAGTAGTAACCAAAGACATTAACATATAAACTTTAATTGATAGGAAAGCAAGTATTAAAGGGAGTGCAATCTTTCGTTGTCACATTACACAAGCCACCAATCCTGATGAATTAAAGTTTGCTAACACAATAAAACAAAACTACTTAATGAATTAAACACATGCAGCACCTTCTTACAACTCTTGTATCTTCGTTTGGTGTGTCTTGTGCTGCCTCCTTGACTGAATTCGTCCTAGGGTTTTGCTCTTCGGTTCTGATATATGTCTGACAAAAGCTCTGGAATTCGTCTGGTCTTGGGGTATTTATAGTTTCTGTCTGAGGGAAGATGCGGCGCATCTAGTAAGTAGATGCGGCGCATTGACTTAACTTCGCGTGGGGTCCAAGATTATAATATTCAGGAATATTCGTACACCGCCAGAAGATGCGGCGTAACTCCATGATTAGATGCGGCGCATGTCCTCTTGTATCTTGGATCGTATCTGGTGAAATAATGATAGAGATGCGCCGTATGTAATGAGTGAGATGCGGCGCATCTGGAGCAGATTAGTCTTGATCTTGTCCATTTCAGTAGACTCTTCACTTTATGCATGTTTTGCTCCATAATCAGTCCAAAATCGCTAAGTTTCACCAAATGCTTGTTTTTACCTGAGAATTACAAAAGTAAACGATTAAGTATCAATCCCCATACATAATATAGTAAAACAAGTCAAATTAATAGGATAAATGATAGTAATAAAATGTACTTATTTGAGTTCATCAAATATCCCCCACTTGAACTTTACTTGTCCCCAAGTAAACCTTAGAATTTCTCTTATGAAAATGTATCCTAAAAGATGTTAGGATTTATTTTTATATTAAGCATGTATTCGTTTAATTCATAATCACACAACTAAACACTTTAACGAATTAGAAGTATAATAAAATAATTTGATAAAAGCAAATCTAATCGTTTAACTGTCCAGTCGCGACGAATATTCTATCATAAGCTTGGCAAGTATACACATCTCCCCCCTAAAGCTAAGGAATAACAAGTCTAAAGCGGTAAAAAGGGTTTTTAGGCTTAAGGGTTAATTATTCTCTTTTCACTATCGATCTCAAATTCCAGAAAAGGCGACAAAATCGCAAATACATGATCGAATCCACGAACACGATACTTGCAATTGCTCAAATCCTTAACTCGAATAGGCTAAAGATAGGTCCAAACTTCACCAATAATAATATATCAAAAAGGGCGACAAAATCATAAATACATAGCCGAATCCACGACTACGATACTTAAGATTGCTCAAATCCCTAATCTCAATAAATCAAATGTTTGGTTGGATAAAGAATAATATAGGGTATGGATAATATTTGGGATGTAAATTGGTGTAAAAATAAAAATAAACAAAACAAATAAATTAAAATCCTAAGTGTGGTTAATCACTATCCCAACCATCCCATGAATAAGACTCATATCATCGAATAACTCACGCTTTAACACTTGAAACACACGCTTTAGGTAGACACGAATTATACTCAACAAGATCTTAATCAAAGAATAAACCTTAATTGGCGTTCCATAACTGCCAATTCCCATTCAATCCATAGATATAGTACAACAAATAGTGGCCATATGAACCACTTACATAACTTTACATCGTTGGTTTAAAAACAAACATCCAACTTTTCTCTTTCTTTCTTTTTCTTTTCTTATTTTTTCGATTTTTTTTTTTTTTTTTTTTTTTTTTTTTTTTTTTTTTTTTTTTTTAACCAAAGATGTGTAAAATTTCACCACATCACTATAATGATAATTCTGGATAATTTTTTCATACTTTTCATACTTCAGAAATAACGGTAATAGTGAAAGTAGTAAACACACGAAAAATAAACTCAAAGATATACAATATTTACTTTCACTCCAATTGCATTGTGCAATTTCCCGACCTAACCAAAGATAATGAATTACGCACGCGAACACAGGTAATGTAAGGAAACACACTTTGCCTATAGCAATTAACCAACCACGGATTCTAATCTACAGGGTAGGCTAAGGTGTAAGGATGTAACGAAACATTTTAAACATAGGTGTAAGAAACGAAAGGAATGGCTCTGAGTGTTTTTCTAGGGGTATCTTACTCTAAAAATGAGAGTAACAAAAGGGTTTATACGGGGGTTAACTAACCAGTGTAGTTAGCTAATAACACATAACATATAAAGGCTATTTGGGTGTAATCCTAGAATTTTACCAAGTTAGACAAGTCATTCCAATTATATAAATAATACTCATTATGGTGGTCTCGAATAGTATACAAGCCAAGTTCTAAAGTTTACAAGTCACCGGCACACTCATAGATTTGTGAATTTTTAAAAAAAATCACAATTTTTGAAAATAACGTCATGTGTGCAGCCATGCAACTTAGATCTTAACCAAAAACATGCTAAAAATTTTTAAGTTTGATATATTAAGCACATTTTAAGCATAATTTTTGAAAAAGTTTAGGACAAGTAATTGTTAAGTGTTCTAATTCTCCAATCCCCCCACTTAAGTTAAACAACGTCCTCGTTGTTTGTATAAAAGGTTAAAAACTGGAAAATAAAAGAATTAGAACAGAAAAACTCCCCTGAGATTTGCTCGGTATGATCCTCCATTAGTATAAGAGCAAAAATCAACTTCTTGTGGATTAGAACGTTAAAGCTTCATACTTGATGTATCCACAGGAAATCCAGGAAACTATAATACCACCAATACTTTAAAACACACCTAAGATAAGAAAGGTTTAAACTTGCATAATACATTAGTAGTTAGATAAAAATAAAACTTAAAAATTAAAACTGAAAATCATCAGGTCAGTCGATGCGCCGTATCTTATGGAAGAAGATACGCCGTATCGAGCCTGGAATTAATACGGATCAGAATAAAGATGCGCCGCATCCTTAACCAGGGATGCGCCGCATTAAAATAAACTGATAAAAAGTTTTAAAGTCGGAAATAAAAAATGCAGAAAATTAAAATATGATATGACCATTGCAGGAGATGCGTCGCATCTCAGGATTGAGATGCGCCGTATCCTCATGCGGGCCTGACTGACTCGATTCAGAAACAGAATAATAAAAATTCTCCGGGTTGTCTCCCGGTAAGCACTTGTCTTTATTCCAGAGTCTTCAAGTTAGACTCACGTTCAGCTCTTTAATATCGATCATTGATTCCTACATGGCCACGTAGGATCCATTTAGCAATTAAATCGTCACGCATATATTCAGGTCCCAAATTCAAAACTCCATTGTAGAATCCATCCATTATTTGATATGGGTACTCAATCCCTCTCTTCATGTCATCATCACTAATAAAAAGGAATGGAGAAAATTTGTAGCAGATCCTACTAGTGGCATGTTTAAATCCAGGATGAGTTCGGGGCATCATATAAGTGATAATGTCGTTTCCACATTGAAAGGTGATCTTTCCTTCAAATCGTTTTGCATTAATAGTGATCTCCCTACAAAATGGTTTTCCAACAATCACGTCACCCATATTGCTGTCACAATAGGCATTCATGTCTTCAACAACGGCGAATTCAGTTACAATAGTAAAGCGTCCAACGAAGATCGGGACATTAATGAAGGCACCAACTACATTCTTTCCCTTATACTCCACTTTATTTCTCATAATGGAATTGTAAAACCTTCTTGACATGACATTGATTGGTAAAATAGGAAAGAAATTGGCGTCAATACACTTGTACCCAATCATGCATGTGAATTGCAAATTGTAAGCACAATCGGCGTGGATCCTTCTACCATAGTCCCAAGAACCATCATACCCCTCAAATTCATCGTAATTCCTAGTATTAATAACGTTAATTTTTGGACTATCAAGAATTTCTCCTTCTTCTAACTCAGATTCCGCATCATCCATGAATAGGTCATTGGATTCTAATGGTCCATTAAGGTCATTAAGTTCAATGTAGTCCCCATTGTAACGTTCGGGTGATTTTTCATGCACTAATACATCGTTCATAAAATTGGCTTCGAAGTCGAAGTCAATTAGTTCTCCGAATCCTTCCATTTTCCTTCTGAAATAATCACAAAAGCATCAGTAGGATCTGTTCGCTAAGAAGAAAAATTAATGAATTTAGAAACGGATATAAGAATACAAATAGCTGATATCTGCAGACGATGCGCCGTATCCAAAAAGTTGGATACGCCGTATCTTATAATCGTTAAAATTTAATCAGACTTTATCCAGAAAATAGATACGCCGCTTTAAAATTTATGAATGCGCCGTATCGAATTAATTAATCAAAAATCGATATTTATTTAAAATTAAATACGTCGTATTAACGAAAGTTAATGCGCCGTATTTTCGTTACGTTTAAAAATACAAGATTTTTGATTCAGAAGATACGCCGTATCGACAGAGATCGATACGCCGTATCTGTTTAATAATTTGCAAACTGTTTTTAATTAAAATAATAGATACGCCGTATCTGCTAAAGCAGATGCGTCGTATGGCGTTAACGTTTAGAAAATTTTTTTATCAAAAACAGATACGCCGTATCTGCTAAAGCAGATGCGTCGTATTACTTTATTGCTTAGAAAAAAAAAATTTCTTATTAAAAACAGATACGCCGTATCTTGGGGAAAAGATGCGTCGTATCGAATTAATTAAACGCGTTGTATTTTAAAAAAATTAAACGCAATACGCTGTATCTGAGAGATCAGATGCGCCGTATAGTTTGATTTAGCACAGTACAACGATAGCAGAACAGAAAATACGAAAAACAAAAACAAAAAAATTAAACACACAAACAAAAATAAACACACAAAAATAAAAGAAAACAATTAACACACAATACAACAAATATGCAAAATAGTACAATGATGCAATTAATCTAATAAAAAGAAAAACCTAATTAAAATACTAATCAAATTAACAGATAATAACAATTCACTCCCCGGCAACGGCGCCAAAAACTTGATGTTTGCTGCGTGTGTCGTTGCGGTTTAGCAGTTTTAATGCCTACTCAAGTTTTAAATTTATATTTAGCCGACTTATCAATAACACACACACTTAACGAGCAGTGTACCCGGTCAGTATGAATATAATGGTAAGTAGAGTGTCGATCACTAAGAGTGGAACGTATTATCTCGTTATTCTAATTAGTATTTTAATATCCTAACGCAAGGGGGTTTCAGCCTGAGAGACTGGCACGATTTGTTTGCAATTAAATAATAAAATAAACCAATAGGCACGAATCAGCAAGTAGCACACACGTACACAGATAAATACTCGAGACAATAAGAGGGCTGTCCTTATGATTAAGTAGATTGTCACTTGTTTTATTGATAGCTTTATATGAAGTGTATGTAGTTAACCCTTTCTCGTTGGTCCTAATCTTATCGGCGAGTAAACCCTTAATGATTACTTATGTCTAAAAGTTATTCCTAAGTGATCAATTTAGTAATAACCGTGGGAGCCACATTATTTTCCGCAGTCAAATGCCCGCAAGCCACTAATAAACACAGAAGTTATCAATGCACTAATAAGTAGTAACCAAAGACATCAACATATAAACTTTAATTGATGGGAAAGCAAGTATTAAAGGGAGTGCAATCTTTCGTTGTCACATTACACAAGCCACCAATCCTGATGAATTAAAGTTTGCTAACACAATAAAACAAAACTACTTAATGAATTAAACACATGCAGCACCTTCTTACAGCTCTTGTATCTTCGTTTGGTGTGTCTTGTGCTGCCTCCTTGACTGAATTCGTCCTAGGGTTTTGCTCTTCGGTTCTGATATATGTCTGACAAAAGCTCTGGAATTCGTCTGGTCTTGGGGTATTTATAGTTTCTGTCTGAGGGAAGATGCGGCGCATCTAGTAAGTAGATGCGGCGCATTGACTTAACTTCGCGTGGGGTCCAAGATTATAATATTCAGGAATATTCGTACACCGCCAGAAGATGCTGCGTAACTCCATGATTAGATGCGGCGCATGTCCTCTTGTATCTTGGATCGTATCTGGTGAAATAATGATAGAGATGCGCCGTATGTAATGAGTGAGATGCGGCGCATCTGGAGCAGATTAGTCTTGATCTTGTCCATTTCAGTAGACTCTTCACTTTATGCATGTTTTGCTCCATAATCAGTCCAAAATCGCTAAGTTTCACCAAATGCTTGTTTTTACCTGAGAATTACAAAAGTAAACGATTAAGTATCAATCCCCATACATAATATAGTAAAACAAGTCAAATTAATAGGATAAATGATAGTAATAAAATGTACTTATTTGAGTTCATCAAGTACCTAGCATTGGCAAAAAGGAGGTCAAAAGATTTTACAAACCTTTGTCAACCCCCAGACTTGGATTTGTAAAACCCGATAGTAGATCAAAGACTCCTCCACCTAGAAAAACAAATGTTCCTAAACCTCGGTCAAGAACTCCTCTACCGAGAGGTAACTTTAGAAGACAAAGATATCCACGTAACTATCCCGTAACTTGGAATAACCGTCAACAACAAAGTTACTTACCATGAGGAATTTGTCCTCCATTCCAATATCCAAACCAAATGCAAGAAATGCATGGGATGTTTAACACTAATAACTTTGGACCCAGGAGATATTGGGGACCAAATGTTTGAGTTTCTGTCTTGCTAGATAGATATGATTGAGAATCGACTTGGAGTCAGATGAATGGATTATGATTAGTGAGTGCACTAATCTCATGACGGAAAATCAAAGTCTAGTCTCATCTCACTTAGCATACAATGAAGGTACAGTCACGTCTAATTGTTAAAAGGCAACATCTCAGGCAAAGGTACGCTTTCTCAAAACCTCCCTACTATTAAATATATTAAGCATGTAGAGTTATTGGAATCTAACTTAGTGAACATTAACATAATGGACGTGAAAAGTGCATCCCTAAATGGTTTTATCAACAAGGAGGTATATGTAGTACAACCTCCGGGATTTGTTGATCTATAAAAACCATATCATGTTTATAAACTCAAGAAAGCACTCTATGATCTTAAACAAGCCTCCAAAGCTTGGTACGACATATTAAAGGCTTTCTTGCTTAAACATGAATATACCATGTGAATGGTTGATAACACACTTTTCATGAAGAAACTAAATTCACATCCCATCATTGCTCAAATATTTGTCGACGAAAATTATATTAGGCTCAACTTGTCCAGAAATGTACGATGATCGTTCAAAGATCATGCGTGACAAGTTTGAGAAGAGCATGATGAGCGAATTAAGTTTCTTCCCTAGTCCTCATATAATACTATTTGAAGACTGTATCTTCTTAAATCTAATTATACTAATAATATATATATATATTATATATATAATATATATATAATATATAAATATATAATAATATATATAAAATATATATATAATATATAATAATATATAAAATTTCACCAATAATTTATATATATATATATATTACATAATATATATAACACATATATATATATATATATATATATACAATATATATACACACATATAATATATATATATTGTATATATAATATATATATATTATATAGTATATAATATATATATATATATATATAATATATAAATATATGTTGATATATATATATATGTAATAATATACATATATATATACTATATATATAGTAAAGTTTAAAAAAAAAGACAATATCGTACCTACGGTAAATGTTTTTTTTTCAAAAGTTCATGAAATCCATAAAAATTCCAGATCGGATGTTGGTGCATAACTTTTGTGAAAGAAGTTTTTCTAATTTTGAGTTTTTATACGTTTTTTTTAATGCACAAAAAACGAATTTTGATGCGCAAAAAATTTTTGATGCACAAAATTTTTAACTTGTTTTAGTTAGATGCGCAATGTTATTTTAATTAAAAAAGTCAAAAGAACTTGGGTGCAAAAACGAATTTTTGATGCACAAAAAAGCGATTTAATGTACAAACGTATTTTTTCATAAATTTTTTTCGGAAAAAATATCAACTTTTAGAAAAACTTGCTTCACAACTTTTTCATGCCCAACATACCTGATCTTGTGGAATTTTTTTGGAATTTTTCGAGAAAATTTTTGAAAAAAAAAATCTTTTTACGTAATGTACGGATATTTGTCTTTTTATTTGATCTTTATCCTAATATATATATATATATATATGTATATATATATATACATATATATATATATATATATATACAATATATATATATATATACATATATATATATTATATATATATATTATATATATATATATATATACATACATATATATACATATATATAATATATATATATATACATATATATATATATAAATATATATATATACATATATATATAAATATATATATATATATATATATATATATATATATATATATATATATATATATATATATATATATGTATATAAAAGAATATATATATATATATATAAAAGAAATTTAACTTAGAACAATCTTAACCGATGAAAACGCCTATTTCCACAGAGACGAATCTCACATGAGACGATGAAGGTGAGTACGCGGATAGTAATAAGTTTAGGGGCATGATAGGTTGTTTACTCTACCTAACGGCAAGTAGGCCCGATATCATGTCTAGTGTCTGCCCTTTGTGCTCGCTTTTAAGAAGGATCCCTGAATTTCTTACCTTGAAGCGGTTAAGAGTATCTTTCGATGCATTAAAGGCACTATACACTTGTGTGAGAACCCTCACCAAATCAGGTTGGTCAACGATGACCTTTGACCCGAAATTTGACTTCTAATTAGAAATTATAACACACGGAAGTTTGAAAAAAAAAATTAGGTTACAATATCTCTCATTCTCCCTCAAATAACGAGACCAAAAGAAACCCTAAAATTAGGATTCACGTTTTATTTGACCATCTAAATATAACCTAAAGTTTAACTAAGTTTAATAATTAATAAAAAACTATAGGTTATAAATTTATTACACATTATTAATCCTAAATTTAATTTGTGAAAAATAATACACATTACAAGTTTCCTATTTGAATTCTAACCTAAATAATCGACCCACATATGAACCAAAACTCTTTGTACGTTTAATTGTTTTGTGCCAAATCTTTACCTTCCTAATTTCACTCATCCCATACGTTTCCAAATTGTGAGAAAACCGAATTTTATAATGGATGATCATAACAAATCGTTTGTTTCCTTTCTTGATAACCATTCACACGTTTGGTCATAAATCATATAAACCTTCCTATTTAGCTATCCTCTCAAAAACCTGTTATACTTATCTCTCACCCCTCACCTTCCATGTTTTTCTCTCAATAAAACAGTATATTATCTCTTTGTGTTCTCTCCTGCACCGAACCAAAAACAAAGAATACATGCATATACTTCATTCGTTGCTGCCAAGATTCAAGAAGAATGAAGGAGATGAAGCAAGGTTTGGTGACCAAGGTTTTGTGCAAGTTGTACAGCCCTCTTGTGATCGTTTATAGCAGCCTAGTCCACATCGCTTGTCCTTGTTCTTTGTTTCGTTATTCCAGCCCAAGGTATCATTCGCAAATCATCTTGGTTGATAACTTAATTAACATAAAACGTAATGTGTAATTGAAACCTAATCTAAAACTTGGTATGATGCTCGGTTCTTAACCTTGTTGTGTTGTCTCGTTAACATAATCATTTGTATAAAAGATTTAATGCCACATTAAAAAGGGTTAGAGTCTGGTAATCAGTATGTCGAACCATGATTCCTTTGGCTAATCGATCAGGCATTGCATCCAACCCTAATTTTTGTAAACTTTAAACCGTCATGTGAACATTCATTACACATTTAATATCGTCAGAAAAATAGAAACCCTAGATTGCATTAACGAGAGCATTAAAAAGGGGTTAGGGTTTTGCGTCCATGATTTTATGTGGGGATCGGGTTGCTTGATTGTTTTGTTATTCTCAGAATGGTATGTGTGATTGCTGCTGGTTTCATGTGTGAGTCGAATGGTGTATAAACTTTTACTAAAATCAGAATTTAAAAGAAGTACGGGTGTGGGTAAATCTGGTCTCGCAAAAACTGTTTTGGTTTTGTGATTTCATGTGGGAATTCGCATTACATGTTCACGTTATTTTGTTATGGTGCATGTGTGAATTGTGTCGACCTAAAAAGATCTAGAACATGTGTGAAGCTATGTAAAAAATGTGTATGTTACATGCTAGCAATCAGATCTAAAAGGGGTTAAGTCGTGGTGTAATTCATGTCTCACTAGTATACTGTCCAGAAAATGGGTCGTTTTGCAAAAGGTCTAAATTAATGATAACCACGTGTCTTTGAAAGATTTTTGAGCCTAAAACTAAGTTCAGGATGTGTGCTATCTGCATATAAAATTTCATAATTTTTGGAGGTCGGATAGATGAGTTTTTGATTTTAGAACATTAGATATCAATCCTGAGTTTAGGAGTCTGGAAATTCTGCTGGTGTTTTTGAATTTTAGTTTCCAGACAGTGGGGAATTAGGAGGTCTCCTTTTACAGGTAGGATATTTAGGATATAAGGGACTTACTAGAACTTTTATAGATTTTTCTGAAGGGTTCTCATGGGGAAAACAAATGCAAACTTTCTGGGCAGGTCTGGGAAAAATGATTTTTGAAAGGGTACTATCAATTGGAAATAAAATCTGTGAAAATTGTAGTAATTGCCCAACATGTAGAGGTATCTGTGATAAAAATCTTAGCTTCCCAGTAGACACTTAAATATAGGTTAAAATTTATAAATATCAGAACCAGAATGGGATAAAAATCTGAACTATCTTTCAAGTAAGGATTTAGTGTAACATAACTCCATGTAATGTGTTTTGACCTAAATTATATTTGTAACGTTAATATGGATACTCTTAAACATATGTTAACCTGTTCTCTATAATGAAACCCTAATCGCAAATAATGAATGGTAATAAGTAATTAAGAATCCGTTATGACATTGAATGAGCTAATAAGTATATTATGAACCCTATACCCGTGTAGATTCATAGAAGAACGCGTGACGTTGTTTCCTTGTGTTCATTCTCCCGTTGCTTTCATTTCCATTTCCTAACGTAGATCATTCGAAGGAGATGTAGTTGTGTTTCCGAGTGTTCTTTCATTGGCATTGATTTCTAAGATTAATGCTTGGACTTGTCACCTTGTCTCGTCCGCTTCAAGGTGAGTTTTCGTGGCCCCATTTTACTTATACTTTTCCTTGAGGGAAAATCATACTCAAAGTATTTCAAGTTTTATGTTGTACTTAAATGTTTGCTTTATTACTTTTGGACAATGTTGTGTACATAATTGTGTTAGGTGCACTAGTGGTTTGGTTGTGTGGATATTCTTGTATGGTATTGCTATGTGGTCTCATGTCTTGGGTGTAATCTTTTTGACATGGGAGTACTCATGTTTTAGCTCCAGCTGGTAGGTATGCATGTAGTACACTATATTTCGGAGATGAAGACTTGTAGATGAAGAGTGTGGTGGTTTATATGGGTGGCTACCTGATTAGCCCGATGGGTGGTTACCTAATTAGCCCGATGATTATGATATAACTGCTTTACGTACGCTTTATTTTTATTATTTGCACACTTGTCCCATTTATATATCATGCACGGTAAATCTGGTTTTATTTACTATAGACCTACGAACTCACCAACTTTTTGTTGACATTTTAGAGTATCATTTTCAGGTGATCGGTAGTTGTATTTTGAAGGAGCATGCATATTGAGGTCTTACATTGTTCTCATATTAAAGACCGAGGGATTTGGCCAAGACCTTTTTCTAAAGACTTAAATTTGATAAGATTAAGACTTGTGTTTACATTATCCAGTTTTGTATTAAAAATCTCATTGTAACATTGTAACTTATTTCCTAAATCAATTATGGTGTTGTTCTACTAACTTATGTGATGTTACATTTTCGTTGCACCTCGTGTTTCCGCTCTTAGCAGGGTGTGACAGAATGGTATCAGAGGCTAGGGTTATAGAGAATGCTGGTTTTCTAAAAATAAAAATCTCAACTATAACCAAACTGAAGCTTTGTGTAAAACCCCGAACATGGTACAAGTCAACTAGCCCGAGCATATCATCATTATTCCTAAATTATGCATAGCCTGATCAACTATGCCTAATTCAGGAGGAATCATGGAATGATGGGGGTAGTTACCTTGAATCATGTTTGGTTGGACCCAAAACTTAGGTCACCTGAAAAAGCATCAGTCGTGTGCATGTGTCTTTGCATTATATGATTTATGTGTTAGTGTTTGTGCTGATATACATGCTATTATATACGTTTGTTACATTAAGACGACTACTAGAGTTAATGGATGCTTTGTTTCTGTCATGCTTTGTCCGGTTTATTACACTTTGCTTATTAGTATGCCTATATATCAGTAATGCTAGTTTATCACTATTTTGGATGCATCCCAACAATGCGTTGTTGGAAGATCATTATTGGATACGCTATTTTGGTTCTTGCTAACGGTCTGAGCTCCAGATAGAGGTTAAGCCCCAGTTGGTAGTTGACTTGTTGGAAGGTCAAATTGGTTATACTTTTAAAATGCTATATTGAACATGCTATTTCGGCTATTCTAAATACTTATTTGGATACATGATCACGTAATTATTTTCCTATACTATTAGGTCATAGAATTATATGTGCATCTATTTATGTAATTGCTTATGTTGCCCCTATTTGTTCTCATTCATATGAGAATTTAACTTTTACAAGGGATTGTTTCGGGTGGATTATTTTATGAGGTGATAGAAAGATTGATTCTTGCATGGCTTAGAGTGAGACCTTAAGCATTAACTGTAAGGATTTCTAATATTTCTATTTGAGGCATTCACAATTTGATTCCGGATTATGTTGCATTGCTTGGGATATTTTGCCCAGTTTGGGAGACTATTTGGGTTTATTATATGACTATGTAGTTGTGGAATCGAATAACCATGATACAAGTTCCCTACTTGCATTAGGTGTCTTCATGACAATAGTATGCAAGCCTGAGTATGCCGCATTCTTAGCCAATGATTCAAATTACATCATCAGTTAACCTTGGAACAACCACTAGCCAGCGTAATAGCAATTAGTGGATTTGCCACATGGTTAGGGCCTTGGAAACTACAAGTAGGATAGTTGGACTCATAAGAAAGCGTATACTTTCTGTTGGATTATTAGTGTTGACCGTGATGACAGTGTTTGCTTAGTTGTTAGTGTTTCGAAGATGGTGCTAAATTAGATATGTCAAAATCTGTTGGTCAAAATTTGTACAAGTGAAACATTTCCTTGGAAACCTTATAAAGAATAATGAATATGTTTTTACTTAATGTCTAAATTGTTTTGTTTTATTAAATTATAAATCTTTGAAGTAACCCTGTTCACATGGTTATACTCGTAATAACAACATCATATATATTAATAAATACCTCTTTTGGGTCAAATTTTTGCTCGAAATAATGTTTGAAGTCAATTGTAAAACCACGCCTCCAAGAAGGAACACACGAAAGCAACCACTATGCTTCACAAGAATTGAGATAATCATGTAGATAGAATCGGGAATATTAAGCAGACCTTAGATGGAAGTACTAAGCCGTTAAGGCCCTAAGATGTATCAGAATACCATTACTCATTGAAAACTATCTTGGATTTTGTAAGTGAATTGAACGCCTCAATCTGAGACTGTCGATAAGTAGTATATCTGGCCTTGACACTATCCCTACGGTATACAACCTCCTTCACTCATTCCATATGACAGGATTCTTGTGGTGTTAGATGATGCGTTAATTTTAAATATACGAAATACATGACCCACCTAACATCGTGATCCTTTCTGAGTTCTAGATAACTTAGTCGTTGTGACATGATTTCTATTTAACATTGAGGTTGTAACTTATTGTAAGACCTTTGATGCTCAGTTGTTACTTGTAATCTGGTCCCACATCGCTCGACATAGTATTTGATTGATTTATTCATTTTTTGACCACTAATACAACAATCTCAAATCATTATACATAATAGTACTGCCTAGATGAACTGAATACTTGAACTCATGAACTGCACTTAATAATAATTTCCGAGCATAACCAAACATCAACACTCAAATTCTGACCTTGAACATTTTGATTCCTTGATCATCAACATCCACCAGTTATACCTGCCCGACTGAACGTTCCCCCTTGATGTTCTCCCTGAATTTCTTTCATATCGAATATGAGACTTGTAGTGATGTCTATTCTTATTGTACGAACTCTCATTAGTTCTACTTATTCTTTTAAGCTTATAATGACAGAAATTACCTTTACTGTTTTCGGTTGATTGAGGGTATCACCCTCATAACTCCTTACAAACCACATTCACTTTATACATCTCAGTGTAAGATCCTTCCTCTGAATCGCGTACATAAGATTTTTGTGGTTGTGTACAAGACCCTACGCATAAAACAAGGACTGTAATGATGCAAAACCAATAAACTTACTCTTGACACACCAATATACAACTAAGACCCTCTTGATGTGTCACGCTATATGACAAAACCCTTTGAGCCTTCAAGGTCTACTTTAACTCCATCAACATTTACAATACGGTTTAAGGAAACATGCTAGGAATATATGGACCCTTTGTCAAGCAAACTCATGCGATTACTTATCAGTTCTTGCATCTACGAGGAATCTATTTAAAAAAAAAAAAAAAAACGATCGAGCCATTTTTGGCACGTCTGGAATCTCTCTCATATTTTTTTCACACATTGCATATTATGTAACTTTCATAACTTATAATTTACTTAAATCACTACTTCTTCGATCTTCATAGACGGCGACCGATCTTTCATTCGGCAAAACAGATGTAATAAATTTTTTTTCTTTCACATATGATCCTTGCCTCAACTTTTGGTGAACAGTACGATACCAAATACAGTAATAAATCCGCTCACATTTATAGGAACCAACCTCACTAAAACTCTTTTATTTATTTATTCATTTATCTCAACAATACTAAAAATCATAAACTTCTTTAAGTATCTCTACTACTTATAAAAAAATAATAATAATAATAATAATAAAAAATAAAAAAAAATTTGGCACTGCAAATTCTTGCAAACTAATCTGGATTTGGACAAAGACTGGAGATAAAGCGACTGATCTTTCCTTCCTTGATAGATACTTAATAACTTGGTAAAAATTTCTTACATACATCATAATGGGATTATTTCGTAACTTCAAATAGTGAAAATTTTCCTCAATCTTATCTGTGTAATCTTGTGGACAAAAATTTCTTTCTCATCGTGTTTGCTCATATACGACACACCTATTTTGAGTAGCTCAGCCCTCCTTCAGTAATCTCATCAATTAAAGCTATTAATACCTACTTGTTGTTTTGTTTTGGGGCAACCCACCAAAATTATGCTTACACCATCAAATCTAATCACTCGATAGTTGCAATTGGATCTCATATTCCATTAATAGTATTTACTTTGGTGTATAAGTTTTGACACACATTGGTGTGCAAATTCAATTTCTAGTCCTTTCATTTTAACCTTGGACTTCATTGGGTTCTTCATTCAAGCATTGAATTAGTTGCATCAAGGGCAACTGGTGTAGCTCACTCAATTATAATTAATTAGGTCGTTGGATCTTGTTTACCAGCTTCATTAGCGAACTCTTCATCCTGACTCACTTGCAAGAACATCCTTTCTTTGTTAGAACATTCTCGATTTTTGTGGTTATCGTGGATTGAGCCTCAAGAAATGCATACCAATGATTAA
Source organism: Artemisia tridentata subsp. tridentata (assembly GCA_021014915.2). NCBI lineage: Eukaryota > Viridiplantae > Streptophyta > Magnoliopsida > Asterales > Asteraceae > Artemisia > Artemisia tridentata. Next base: position 198,279,329 of record CP139504.1, read on the forward strand.
CTGATTATCAGTCCATAAGATTTTATGTTTAATAGCTGACTTCAATATGGGAAACCAACCATAATGCTCATTCGGGGAGTCAAATAAACTATACACACTAAGATTTTGATTATAGAAGACTGTTGAAGTTCGAAAAGTGGACATGAGTATACCTAAGAACGCACTAATTATATGAAAAACCAAATACCCCACACATATTCGATAACAAAATTTTAATGGTAGAATCGATTGAATTTCGGGACAAAATTCTCTTTAACGGGATGATATTGTGAGAACCCTCACCAAATCAGGTTGGTCAACGATGACCTTTGACCCGACATTTGACTTCTAATTAGAAATTATAACACCCAGAAGTTTGAAAAAAAAAGAAAAAAAAAATCAGGTTACAATATCTCTCATTCTCCCTCAAATAACGAGACCAAAAGAAACCCTAAAATCAGGATTCACGTTTTATTTGACCATCTGAATATAACCTAAAGTTTAACTAAGTTTAATAATTAATAAAAAACTATAGGTTATAAATTTATTACACATTATTAATCCTAAATTTAATTTGTGAAAAATAATACACTTTACAAGTTTCCTATTTGAATTCTAACCTAAATAATCGACCCACATATGAACCAAAACTCTTTGTACGTTTAATTGTTTTGCGCCAAATCTTTACCTTCTTAATTTCACTAATTCCATATGTTTCCAAATTGTGAGAAAACCGAATTTTATTATGGATGATCTTAACAAATCGTTTGTTTCCTTTCTTGATAACCATTCACACGTTTTGATCATAAATCATATAAACCTTCCTATTTAGCTATCCTCTCAAAAACCAGTTATACTTATCTCTCACCCCTCACCTTCCATGTTTTTCTCTCAATAAAACAGTATATTATCTCTTTGTGTTCTCTCCTGCACCGAACCAAAAACAAAGAATACATGCATATACTTCATTCGTTGCTACCAAGATTCAAGAAGAAAGAAGGAGATGAAGCAAGGTTTGGTGACCAAGGTTTTGTGCAAGTTGTGCAGCCCTCTTGTGATCGTGTATAGCAGCCTAGTCCACATCGCTTGTCCTTGTTCTTTGTTTCATTATTCCAGCCCAAGGTATCATTCGCAAATCATCTTGGTTGATAACTTAATTAACATAAAACTTAATGTGTAATTGAAACCTAATCTAAAACTTGGTATGATGCTCGGTTCTTAACCTTGTTGTGTTGTCTCGTTAACATAATCATTTGTATAAAAGATTTAATGCCACATTAAAAAGGGTTCGAGTCTGGTAATCAGTATGTCGAACCATGATTCCTTTGGCTAATCGATCAGGCATTGCATCCAGCCCTAATTTTTGTAAACATTAAACCCTCATGTGAACATTCATTAGACATTTAATATCGTCAGAAAACTAGAAACCCTAGACTGCATTAACGAGAGCATTAAAAAGGGGTTAGGGTTTTGCGTCCATGATTTTATGTGGGGATCGGGTTTCTTGATTGTCTTGTTATTCTTAGAATGGTGTGTGTGATTGCTGATGGTTTCATGTGTGAGTCGAATGGTGTATAAACTTGTACTAAAATCAGAATTTAAAAGAAATACGGGTGTGGGTAGATCTGGTCTCGCAAAAACTGTTTTGGTTTCGTGATTTCACGTGGGAATTCGCATTACATGTGTCTCGTTATTTTGTTATGGTGCATGTGTGAATTGTGTCGACCTAAAAAGATATAGAACATGTGTGAAGCTATGTAAAAAATGTGTATGTTACATGCTAGCAATCGGATCTAAAAAGGGTTAAGTAGTGGTGTGATTTCTGTCTCACTAGTATACTGTCCAGAAAATGGGTTGTTTTGCAAAAGGTCTAAATTAATGATAACAACATGTTTTTGCAAGATTTTTGAGCCTAAAACTAAGTTCAGGTTGTGTGCTATCTGCATATAAAATTTTATAATTTTTGGAGGTCGGATAGATGACTTTTTGATTTTAGAACATTAGATGTCAATCCTGAGTTTAGGAGTCTGGAAATTTAGCTGGTGTTTTTGAATTTTAGTTTCCAAACAGTGGGGAATTAGGAGGTTTCCTTTACCAGATAGGATATCTAGGATATATGGGACTTACTGGAATTTTTATAGATTTTTCTGAAGGGTTCTCATGGGGTAAACAAATGCAAACTTTCTGGGTGTATGTGCAGTTATCTTTCTGGGCAGGTCTGGGAAAAACAATTTTTGAAAAGGTATTATCACTTAGAAATAAAATCTGAGAAAATTACAGTAAGTGCCCAACATGTATAGGTATCTGTGATAAAAATCCTAGCTTCCCAGTAGACAGTTAAATATGGGTTAAAAATTATAAATATCAGAACCAGAATGGGATAAAAATCTGAACTATCTTTCAAGTAAGGATTTAGTGTAACCTAACTCCATATAATGTGTTTTGACCTAAATTACATTTGTAACGTTAATATGGATACTCTTAAACATATGTTAACCTAATCTCCGTAATGAAACCCTAATCACAAATAATGAATGGTAATAAGTAATTAAGAATCCGTTATGACATTGAATGAGCTAATAAGTATATTATGAACCCTATACCCGTGTAGATTCATAGAAGAACGCGTGACGTTGTTTCCTTGTGTTCATTCTCCCATTGCTTTCATTTCCATTTCCTAACGTAGATCATTCGAAGGAGATGTAGTTGTGTTTCCGAGTGTTCTTTCATTGGCATTGATTTCTAAGATTAATGCTTGGACTTGTCACCTTGTCTCGTCCGCTTAAAGGTGAGTTTTCATGGCCCCATTTTACTTATACTTTTTCTTGGGGAAAAATGATACTCAAAGTATTTCAAGTTTTATGCCGTGCTTAAATGTTTGCTTTATTACTTTTGGACAATGTTGTGTACATAATTACGTTAGGTGCACTAGTGGTTTGGTTGTGTGGATATTCTTGTATGGTATTGCTGTGTGGTCTCATGTGTTGGGTGTAATCTTTTTGACATGGAAGTACTCATATTTTAGCTCCAGCTTGAAGGCATGCATGTAGTACACTATATTTCGGAGATGAAGATTTGTAGATGAAGAGTGTGGTGGTTTATATGGGTGGCTACCTGATTAGCCAGATGGGTGGTTACCTAATTAGCCCGATGATTATGATATAATTGCTTGCCCTACGCTTTATTATTATTATTTGCACACTTGTCCTATTTATATATCATGCACGGTAAATCTGGTTTTATTTACTTTAAACCTATGAACTCACCAACTTTATGTTGACATTTTAGAGTATCATTTTCAGGTGATCGATAGTTGTATTTTGAATGAGCATGCATATTAAGGTCTTACATTGTTCTCATATTAAAGACCGAGTGATTTGGCCAAGACCTTTTTCTAAATACTTAAATTTGATAAGATTAAGACTTGTGTTTTCATTATCCAGTTTTGTATTAAAAATCTTTTTGCAACATTGTAACTTATTTCCTAAATCAATTATGGTGTTGTTCTACTAACTTATGCGATGTTACATTTTTGTTGCACCTCGTGTTTCCGCTCTTAGCGGGGTGTGACAACTTGGGATTGTACTATCCCAAGGGGACTGGTGTAGAAACTATTGTCTATACCAACTCTGATAATGCGGGAGATCATGTGGATCGAAAAAGTAAGAGTAACGTTTGTACCTTCATGGGTTGTTGTCAAACTTCTTGGTTCTCCAAGAAACAAACGACTCTTGTCAATAAGCACTATGGATGAGATAAGCTCTAATCGACTATGACAATCATCTCGTCGAAATTCCTATGAAATGCGACAACCAATTGACGTGACTAAGAACCCCGTGTAATACTCGTGTACAAAACACATCGAAATACGTCATCACTTCCTTCGCGATAATGTCCAAAAAGGAAACATTTCTATCGAGAAAATTCCTTTACAAGACAACATCGTAGATATCCTAACCAAACCTCTCAAACGAGAATTCTTTAACTATCTTCATCTAGGTCTAGGAATGATGGAACACATTCTGTGAATTTCACAATTCCCATGTGTTCAAATACGTCCTTTAAATCCCTCTTATGACTACTTAAATATTTCACTGGAAATATTGAAGTCATCCCTTATGTCTCGTTTCATGACTTTTTAAATATTTCACTGGAAATATTAAGTCATCTTTCACATCCCTCTAATGACTATTTACGTATTTCCTTGGAAATACCAAAGTCATCCTTTCACGTCTGGCTTCATCGTTCAAATCCCAATGGACTCATCTCGTAAAAGAGTTTGTGACTATCTAAATATTTCATTGGAAATATTAAAGTCATACCTCGTATCGCTCTAATGACTACCTACGTATTTCCTCAGAAATATTAAAGTCATCTCTTATCGTCTAGTCTAGTTCCTTTCATTAAAAGAGTTTATTAGGTATAAACTTTATCCTCGCGTCAAAAGTCTCACTAAATAAGCGAGATTTATTTATCAAAAATCAAAATGGGACAAAAATCAGTCTCAGCAGTGCACGGCACCACTAATAGTGGTACCGTGCATCTGATAGTCCTCGTTTTCTTCCTTTTTCCCTCTGTTCACTTATTCAAAACAAAACACCAACTTCCCTTTTTGCTTTCAAAACCGAATATCACACCTTAATCCAATTACACTCTTTCCAATCAAGATCGAGGCATTGCATTTAAAGATTATCAATCACTACATCTTACCCAACATCAATTGTAAGTAAATTAACCTTAATTTCTTTCTAATTCGAGTCTAGGGTTTGTTCATATATATATAATCGAATTGGGGCTTTTAAATTTTGATTGAATTTTTATGCAATTAGAACTAGGACTAGAGAATGTATAACTTACATGATTCCCTAAACATAGGATTTGCATCAACTCACTTATACTATATACTTTAGTCCGAATTTTACTAGTTAAATTGGAATTAGATTAAATATTTTTAGTGGAATCATGTCTAGGATACTTAAAATTTGATTAGGAGTTATTAACATTCAAGCTTTTCAACTTTAAGATTTTTGGCACCGAATTGTCGCATTTGCGAAACACCTTAATTCCATTGTTTTCGAAAAATTTCACACAACTAGGATCATGAAACATTTTTCGTGCATTGTTGATGCAAACTAAAAACGTTTTCGCATTCATACATGATCTCACAAATATTGATCGAATTACATAACTAATATGTACTCTTCGACATATTTGTTTGAGCAAAAGTGAAGTTAGGAGTGTTTGGGTAATCTCATTATTTTTTTAAAGTCAAGATTACCGCACCTCCACATTGTTTGCATATAAGCACACACACTAGAGATGTGATCATCAATAATACAAAAGTTAACACATATATACTTATATATTTTTGTAGGTAACAATGCCTCGTAACGATTACCAAGACACCAAATCCTATATCCCTTCACTAATCGATGATCCAAACATTCCTGATGAGCAAAAAGCTTATCTTCAAAAAGTCCAACATCGATACATACACGAAGGTCATGTAGTCGATGCTTACTTTGCTCCTTTATATGGCATAAATGTATGCTTTCCAACAAGTGATTTTGATTGTTTATATAAAATAAATGATCAAATTTGTCCTCGTTTCATCCTTGAATTCTATAGTCGTGTTCGTACCTTCAATGATCTTGAGGGTAATATCTTCCTAGATTTCTGGATTCAAAATCAAAATATCGTTTTGTCCATCACCGAGCTTGGTGACATTCTAGGTGTTCCTTCCTATGGTCATTGTGCCTACACAGAAGACCATTCCTTAGAGTCTCTTTACTATCATCTTGAAAGTGAAGGTCCATATCTAACCAAAATTCCCGATCCTCAAACCTTAAAGCACCATGTTCAAATCCCTCGTGTCGCCAACATGTACCAAAAACGTGATGGTTCAATAGTCCACCTCGACCAAAACCGAATCTATCTCAAAGAAATTCTTTCCGATCTCAAAAATTGGGAACTCCTTCTTCATGAGAATGTCTTGTCTCTTGCGGGTAACCGGGATCATGTTCCGGAAAGTCTAGCCCACATGCTCTATTGCCTTAGTAACGAGGAGCCATACAACCTCGCATACCATATGGCAAAAAGAATGGCTAACATTCATAGTCGGTCCGATAAGCTCATGCCATACGGTATGTTGCTTACTCGTCTCTTCCATTGGGTAATGGCTAATTACCCATACCTCAAAAACGTCGACTACTTCCTTGTTGATCCCCTTATGAAACCCCTTGGTGGACCACAACGTCGCACAAAGCAATGTAGTGACAAAGGGTCAAAACGTGGTCATAAATCCACTTCCGATGCTACTTTCTCTTCCTCCTCCTTCCATCATAGATCATCATCTCAACCTATGGATGAGGATGATGTAGAAGTGAATGAAGAAGGAACCTCTCGTGCTCGTACTCCTTCACCCGAAACATACATTCGTAATCTTGACACGTCAACCTTCACACCAACAACTGACCTTCCTTACAACAACACCAACTTAAGTGCGGTAATGCGAAGGTAAACAAAGATGTATAATCGGCAAGTGTCCATGCATGAGCAAACCATCGAGGGTTTCAAGTCAATTGGGAAGGCACTCAAGGGCAACGGCAACAAGATCAAGAAGTTGGGGAGAACGAGAGATTAAACAATGCTTTAAACTACTACTTAATTAGTATTACTAACTCAAGTATTATTAAACTATCTCTCATGGGGTCTTGGCTACGGCCATTTGACATTAACAAACTTGGCTTAACCATAACTTAGAATTATTAACTTGGCATGGGTTGCTTCAAGTATTTAATGAAGCTTAATTTTTGGTTATATTTAGCTTATGAGCTTCATTTAGTTCTTATCTTTTATTTTATCTTTTTACATTTTTTTCTTGCATGATCTAGATGATCATATTACTTGCTAGATTGCATGCTTAATAGTAGCCTAAATTTAGATAATCACATGTTTTTGTTTGTTGCTAGTTGTGGCTATTGTTATGAAAACTATGTGATTATTCTTTAGTTAATTGAGGCAATAGGATTTGCTGCAAATAGTACCACTAGAATTACCCATTTAGGTAGCCTAAATCCTGCAGAACTGGAAAAAAACGTCACCAGCAGGTCACGACACCACTAAATTTAGTGGTATCGTGGGTGATTTAGTGGTACCGTCCCCTGGTAATATGTTTTTAACTGTTTGCTTTCACTTTTTGACTTCCTTTCCCTTAGATTCTGCAAACATGAGCTGATTCCAACATTCCCAATTCCCTAAACTCATCATCCTACCAATCCATGCATGCCTTTGATTTGGCTATTTAAGCTCTTATCATGTATTCATCTTCCTAACCATCACACCTTCACTTACAATGTCTTCTACCATTGCTACCACCTCATACAAAGCCAAGAAACCAAGACTCAACATAAAACCACCTAAGGAAATATTTCTCATTGATCTGACACTAGATGATGATGAAGACATTCATACACCATTACCCTCCACTAACTCAACCTCATCAATTTCTACACCATTGGCTCCTTCCAAAGCCATTTCTACTAGGCCAACCTTATCATCCTCTTCCACAATTAGGACAACAACACCCATACTCCCACCTAGTCCTCCTCAACCGTTGGCATTAGCATTCACACTATCACCAACAACTCCTCTTGAGCTTGGTTCCAACACATCATCATCTTCCGCTTCCCCATCACCACAACCTATAGTTGTTAAGATCCCGATCCTGATCTTAGGATCTTACGATTTTACGATTCTGCGAAGCAAAAACGATCTGGATCCTATGTAGGATCTTAACAAGCTTAAGATCTTATAGGATCCTGATCTTGACCATAGGATCTTAAGATCTACTCCGATCCGATCCGATCTTACCTTTCTAGAACCGCAAACCAAAAAAACTACAAATTTATGGTTATGTTTTTGTAAAATTTAAAAAACAACATGTGATTCTTCTTAAACATTTCATATTCATAATTTATGACAACGTTTTCATGAAATATTCATATAATTTCATGTTTATAATATATAATAATTCGTAGATTTGAATAATATTACAAATTTCATTAAATAATAGCATTATAGTAGGATCTTAGGATCCTGATCCGATCTTACGATCATGATGTTGCAAAGATGAAAACGATCCTAGGTAGGATCCCGATCTTGAAAACCTTGGCACAACCACTAATGGGTCACCCCATTCTCTACCCTCTTGAACCACATAGCCTAAGTTGTGCATGTTGTCACCACAATCGAAACCTCGTCTTTAACCTTAGGAAAGAATTGAACTTCATGTTCTCCTACCTTGAACACCTCCTAACACTACCACAAGGGCCCATCATACCACCTCCTCCACCAAACAATAGCCCAAACAACTAAACATTTTCATGTTTAGTGTCCATAAATAAACATCTAGGATCCCTTTTGGTATTGAAGAAAATCTTAGGGCCTCTTAAATCACTAAAGAGTTATATGTGCTTCTTGTAGTGTAATTTTATGTTGTAGTCATACTTTATGTATGACATTTCTTCTTATGAATAGATGGGCTTACTGTATGGTTGTTTTATCTTTTATGGTTTTTGGCTTCTTAGCCCTTTGCTTAGTTTATAGTTGATTATCTTAGTTTCTTTATTTTATTTTCTCATGGTTGGATATTTTTCTTAGTTGCTACATGTTAGATATTGTATGTGTGTCATCTAACTTTGTTTTGTAGCAAGAAACATTGCTTGATTCCTTGGTGTTCTCCAAACGAGGGGGAGTATACATCAAGGGGGAGCCTTTGCGATCTTTTTGCTTCGACAAAAAGGGGGAGAAATGAGATATAAACTCATGCTAAAAACTTGTTAAAATTAATCTTTAACTTAAAATGAGTTTATGTTTTGTCATCATCAAAAAGGGGGAGATTGTTGATGCAAATAATGTTTTAAAAACGTTATTTATATCTTTCGATAACTCCACGTTTTGATGATAACAAAATGTGAAAACACTTTACATCAAAATTAACATAAACAAGTTTTTAGTCGAAATATCCCGTTTCTACATAAATCACTCTAGGTAAGAACAAACCAATTTACAACTTGACCAATGATCAAAGAAGTGAATTTGTGTTTTAAACATCACATTTTTAATGTGACAAAACATTTTTTCAAAAATACATTTTACAAATTATTTGTTATTTATAAAGAAATGTTTTAATTGGAAAAATAAGTTTAAAATTTGTAACAACTAATTTTTCCACCAAAATCAGCTCCAAGATTCCCCAAATAAACTTTCACCACTAAAAACAAAAAATGGAGCGTCCTTGTCTGGCACAGTACCACGGTACCACTAAATTTAGTGGTACCGTGTGGTATTTAGTGGTACCGTCCAACTATAACGGCTAGATTTTCTTGCCTATAAATACTAGCCCACTTCACAGTTTTTGGGCATCCTTTTTCACACACAACTTTCTGAGTTTAAAAATCTTATCACATTTTCTCTCCTTTGATCATTTAGTTAGTTTTCTTTTGTTTAAAGAGTGATCCTATCATCCAACCAAGTGATCACCTTCATTCCTCTACTAGTGCAAGAGAAGAACACAAAGTATCAAGAAGATACAAGGTGTTGTAGTCATAGTTTAGTGCACTTGTAACATTTGTTACATACTTGTTGTATCCTAGCATACACCAAGTTGATTTTTCTTTTGTGTAGTTTGTGAGTGTGGATCATTGTGATCTTATTGAGATCTTGGAGATCTCTTGTAGCTTGTGTGCTTGTGTGTTGATCAAGTGGATCAAGGGTAGATCGAGTAGATCGTGTGAAGTGTGTTGATTGTGTGATTTAGTAAGGATCGTGTGGATCATGGTAGATTGGTACTAGCTAAGATTAGTACTCGACATTTAGCTTAGTGTCGAAAATAAGGATAAACGACGTTGTACGGTTTTCTCCGCCTGAAGGGAGCTTTGTTGACATAGTGCTTAGAACTCTCGAGTTGGGTACTCGGGGAGTGGAGTAGGGCGCAGAAGAGCTTCGTGACTGAACCACTATAAATCTCCTTGTCTCGGTTTGATCTTTCCATCTCATTTCTTTATATTTATTGTTTATGTTAGATAGTATAGCTTAGTGTTCATATTGGTGTTGATTGATCTCACAAAAGAATCGAATCAAAGTTTTTCACTAACAAACTTTTATAACAAACGAAAAACCGCTAAAACTATTCAACCCCCCCTTCTAGTTTTCCACACTTTGCTTAAAAATCATAAACAAATTAAGTTTTTAAAAGCTAAAAAGGAGTTTTTGGAAAATGAAGTTTATGAATTAAAAGAAAAAGAAAAACATTCAGAAAAGAGTAAAGCCATTGACACGGTATGTACATCATGTCAAGAGCTCAGACTTGAAATTGAAAGACCTAAAATCACACAGAATGATCTCATCAAACAAAATTCAATGTTCAAAAGTTTTGATAAGTGTATTTGTTGTGCAGATGAATTAATGAAAATCCAGAAATTACCATATGATAAAACTGGACTAGGATTTATGAAATTAGGAGATTTAAGTAGTCTAAAGAAGCAAGCCGAAAAGGAGCAAGAAACTGCTCCAACCACCTCAGGAAGTCACGGACCAGACGGAACCAAAAATTTGGTTCCGTCTGTTGAACCATTTGGTTCCGTGAGTTCCTCAGGTGAACAAAAAGATAGTAAGTTGGCTCGTACTGAATTCGTTAAAGTCACAAAGAAATCCAAAGTTGTTACAAATGAAACTAAACAAAACTACAATGCACAACCCAACTATCATCATAATGATTGGAATCAAAACTTCCCTAGACATTATCAAGCTCCTAACTATATGCCATGGAACTCATATCCACCGTTTCCATACATGAATCAAGTTAATGGGATGTTTAACCAAAATGGACCCATGAGATATTGGGGACCAAATGCTTGAGTTTTTATATAACTTAAGTATGCTCGAAAATCGGATTGGAACCGGAAGAGTGGATAAAAGATAGTGGTTGTTCAAGGCATATGACGGGAAACAAGATCCTCTTCTCAACCTACCAAGAATATGATGGAGGTAATGTCACTTTGGTAGCAAATTGAAAAGCAAAATCATCGGAAAATGTACTATCTCTCATAACTCTCTCTTTCTATTGATAATGTTGCTCATGTTGATAATCTAGGATTCAACCTACTTAGTATTAGTCAACTATGCCGTAAAAAGTATAATGTTCTATTTAGTGAAACCGAAAGTAAAATACTAAAAGATGGAATAACCATAGCAAAAGGAGTTTTGAAAAACAACGTATACGTCATGAAAATTGATAAAACTTCTAGAGATAAACTTTGCTTAACTTCGTTAGATGATTCCTCAAATCTTTGGCATAGACGCATAGGCCACGCTAATATGAGACTTATCCAATCTCTATCCTTAAAAGATCTCATTAGGAACTTACCCAAGTTGAAATATGACCAACACTTTTATGATGCTTGCAAAATTGGAAAACAAGTTCATACTAGCCATAAGGCTAAAAATATGGTGTCTACATCTAGGTGTCTAGAACTTTTGCATATGGATTTATTTGGTCCATCCGCTACACAAAGTTATGGAGGCAACTTCTACACTTTGGTCATAGTAGATGATTATTCAAGATACACTTGGACAAAGTTTTTTAAAAGTAAAAACGAAGCTTTTGATTGATTTGAAATTCTTAGTAAGAAAATTCAAAACCAACTATATAGTCGTATTGTGTCAATAAGAACGGATCATGGTCGTGAATTTGATAATGAAATACAATTAGTAAACTTTTGTGATGCCAACGGCATATCACATAATTTTTTGGGTCCTCGTACTCCTCAGTCAAATGGTGTAGTAGAACGTAAAAACTGGACTCTTCAAGAGATGAGTAGAACAATTGTTAGGAATATAAATATTCATATGAAGACTCAGTCACCCCGAGTACTCATTGGCATTAAAGTAGCTCGTATGATTATTAGTATTATTAGTATTAGTTTAGTTATATTAGTATTTGTGATGTTGGGTCGGGTCTTTACCCACTGTCAGCTAACTCCACAGCCCACTAGGGGCTACTTAGCTAGTAGTATAAATACCCCTTCCCAAGTGTGGGAAGGGTTGAAGATTTTCATCATCTTAGTCTAATATGCACATTTTCTCTCTCTAGAAAACTCCCAACTCCTCTCTTTCTCTCTCTAGAAATCGAGCTATCATTAATCTTGTGTTTGTGCTATGATTTCTAATATCCTACAATTGGTATCAAGAGCCTTGGTTTGATCTTTTGGTGTGTGGGTACTCAGATTTTTATTGGTTTTTGTGGTTTCTTTCTTGGTTCGACTAATTTTTAGGGAAAACACTTTGATTCGATTTTGTTTGTGATTGGATGTGTGAAAAGCTTGTACTTTCTTGATTAGGATAGTGGTATAAGCTTAGTTTCGTGGTTGGATAGCTTGTTCCATTCGGTTGTTGGTGTATTTTAGCCAATTCGGGTGTTAGTTTGAAGTTATTCATCGTTGCGATTTGAGTCTCGGTAGCAGATTCTAGGTTGCGATTTGAGTCTTTTTGGGAAATTGGCTGTTGCGATTTGGTATATTTTCGTTATGCGATTTGGCATTTTACCCAAAAGAGGAAAGAAGACAAATCGCAAGACAGTGACTGTTTTGTCCGCTTGTGACTTGCGATTTGGCAGTTTTTTCCCGTTGTGGCTGCGATTTGAGGTTGTGAATTGCGATTTGGGATTGCGATTTGTGCCTATGATTTGAGTACTTTTGTGTTGCGATTTCAGGTCTGCGATTTGAGGTTGCGTTTTGGAGTCTGCAATTTGGGGTGTTGCGATTTGCCTCCTGAGATTTGCTTGTTGCGTTTTGACTTGTTGCGGTTTGACCAAAGTTGACTTTTTACCTTAAAACTTCAAACGACCATAACTTTTGAACCGTAACTCTATTTTCAGCGAATTACCTGTCAAAACAACCGTGAGACCGAGGAGAAGGACACGTTGAACGAAATTATTCATTCAACCTAACTTTCGAAGCCTGAAATCACTCCAAAATAAAGTTATTGAGGTTTTAAGTTTTCAGACCAAAATTTCACGATAACAACTTGCATCAACCAAACTAAATCACAACTAAACAACATATCACCTAGTCTATCAAACGATCTTCACTTTTAACAAACAATAACTAATCATTGTACTGATCCAACAGCTATCATAACACATTCAAGTAATCAAATCACGGTTTATTCTTGATATTTGTAAAATCCCGCGAAAGAAACTATTTCTCGGTTTAAATCATAGAATTGTAAAATCCCGTGCACGTTCATATCATGTCAAACACTACAGATTCAGTCATTGCTGAGGTACTCAAATTGTACGACATGATCGATGAACATAAGATTCCCAACAAAGTAAAACCGACAAACGTTTTTGAACAGACAAACGTCCTTGGGTCAGATATTGCTAATATGGAGTCTTTGTGCTCGAATTTGCAAGAGAGAGAGTTGCTTCAGCCACAACAATTGCATGATAATGCAAAGATAAGTTGCATAGAATGCTTTCGACTACTTCATTCACATCTCAAGGTTATCTCAGAAAGACCTGGATCCATGGGAGGATTCGAACGAGCATTTGCATCACTCTTTGGTCAAGATGTTCAGACATTCATAGGCACTATGTTCCTGAACTTAGATCAACTAGAACAACAACTTGACAAAGAAGAATTTCATGAAATTGGATCCATGGCTGCTCTTCAGGTGATCAACAAACAACTTCAATTGTTCATTAATTCACAATACACTTGGGATTATGACAGTCAAATGAGAGAAAAGTGTTTTATTGACTACACTGGAATTGAAGTTAACATGATCAGAGAAACATTACTCCAACACATGGGTAATGTTAAGAAGTACATTGAGGAAAAAGCACAACACAAACTAAAGTATGACATCAAGATAAATGAAAGTCGGATGCAATCAAGAGAGAGTAAGGTTGATTTGAGTAAAGCACTGAGTGCTAGTTCAGTTGTCACAGAATGCAGTGGGACAAAGTCAGATAAGCATGATATAAGCAACAGTTATGTAACACATGCCACGCATGGTGTGGATGCTGATATCATACCAGTAAATGACCAAGTGCCATTTGCTGAGGTACATTTAACTGTTCAGCATAATGTCCTTGCTAGTGAACAACAACATACTGATCAATCGGAACCAGCTTATGAAACATATCTGTTGGAAAAGGCTGATAGCAATACCACTCCTGATTCAACAAATATGAGTCATAAGGGGGGAGAAATTGACCAGGATGTTGAACATGATCAAGTTATAAGTCCTTTGGTTAAGGCTGAGCTTTTCAAAATGAATGATATGGTTGAAAAATAAGTTTATAATGAACTTTCAAACAGATTCTTACAACTTGAAAAACATTGTATTTCACTTGAAATATCAATACAACAAAAGGAAGAAAGTCTTCAAACTAACAAACCATGTAATAATCCGGAACTTCCTGAATTTCGTGAATTTTTTGAGATAAACGATTTGAAAGCTCAGCTACAAGCCAAAAACTTAACAATCAACAATTTGAAAACTCGAATTAATATGCATGAGAAAAGTAATGAAGCCAAGGTAAAACATGACATTGATGCAATTGAAACAAGAAACGTTGAATTGGAACTTAAAGTGGCTAAATTACTTAAGGAAAATGACACTTTGAAAAAGCATTACAAAGACCTATATGATTCTTTCAAAGAAACAAGAAACAAAACTACAGAACAAACAACTTCTTTGATTGCAAAAATTGATGAATTCAAAGCTCAACTTCAGGAAAAGGGTTTTACAATTGCAGCATTAAAAAATAAGTTAAGAAAATTAACAGGAAATAGTGTGAATACTAAGTTTGCAAAACCATCAATCTTGGGGAAACCAGTTTCACAACCACTTAGAAACCAATCAGTTGTTAGACAACCGACTGCGTTTAGATCTGAACGACCAAAATTTTCAAAAACACGGTTTGCCTCCCAAGTTGATGCGAAGCAAGTTTTGTCAAAACCAGTCACTTCACAGTCTAGACCTAATGAAAAGGAATATGCTCCTGCAAAACCTCATCATATGAGTGCTTCTAGCTCTTCTAGGATTAGTTCAAAGCATGTGTCATTTGTGACACCAAAAGAACGTGTTAGACATAAAGACATTATTCAGAATCAAAACCTAGCGGATGCTAAGAAAAACACACATGAAAAGACTAGGAATTTGCCTGTTTCTAAGAGTAGTTACGTGTCAATTAAAGCAATTCCCGTAGCAGATCACTCTAAGAATCCTAGATCTTCTTCTGATTCCAAACACTTTGTTTGCTCGACTTGTCAGAAATGTGTTTTTAATGCAAATCATGATGATTGTGTAACAAAATTCCTGAAGAAAGTGAATGCTCATGCTAAGGTTCAATCCCCTAAGACTAGAAACAACAACAAGCCCGTAGGACCACAGAGTTATACTCAGAATTTTTAAGATTGCTGGTCTTAGATGGATACCTATTAGAAAGATGTTCACTGAGTGCAAAACCAAGGTTGACAGTGAAACCCCAAATGGTCTAGATGCTGATATCACTAACCCATATAAATGCAAACAAACTCTTAATGTCAGTGCAGGTAGTCTTTACTTAAGTGCAGGTACATCGTTCACTCCTATTACGGAAAGACTCAGGGTTTGGTTGCCGAAAAGACTGATATCTCATGAATTAGGGGTTCAAGCAATTCAAGCTTGATGAACATCGATAATGACGTTTGAACTCATCAGTTCAAGCCTCGTTCTTCATCGACAATGATGTTTGAACACTGCAGTTTAAGCCTCGGGCCTCAATGTCAATATAATGGTGTCTGCAGACAACACTTCAGGCCCCGTTCCTCAAAGAAAAAAGAGGCGTACGATTGAGTGCGCTTTATCTTCGGAAGAAGAGAAATCTTCTTATTTCCGACTATTCTCATCAACAAGCTTCATACTTGTTCCATGCTCGTTCAGTCATCAAGTGGATCTACTTTCATTAGATTGTATTTTTATTCACTCGAACAAAAATGGAAACCTCAAATGAAATTTTTGAGGGAAAGAATTGCGAACAGTGGATCAACCTCATATGCACTTGTTCAATCAAAAATGGCAACCTCATATGCAATTTTTGAGGGGGAGAAGTGTGAACAGTGGATCGACGTACATTTGATTGTATGTTCACTCACTTGTTGGGCATGTGACTCTAATTATGACTACGGAGTTGATCAGGTATCACTTATTTGAGATTGAAGTTGATCTTCACAAAGGCGTGATCTTATTATATCTTGAAGTCGGGGTTGGTTGGATGCATGACTTTCAATGATAACTTGCTCGTGCTTAAGATTTAAGTTGAAGACTTAGTTTATCTAGTTACCAGCAGTCAGAGTAAATGTTTGCAGACCTGGTTAATTATCACTTAAACGAATTATGTTGTAATACTCAGTGTCACACGCCGATGACGTTGTAGATAATCGCAAGAGGTGTTAATGTCTCATACTTTGGTTGGGTATTGAGTACTTAGAGATTTGCTTGGAGCATAAATTCTCTACACCGTTTTTCCAACATTAGTGCAAGGTTAAGTTACGAGAACGGGGAATTCTACTTCAGTTTCAAGTTTGGTATATTGGGTTTGCTCCATCAGTTATCACTTCAAATAGCCTACTTAAGGGTTGGTAAAGATAGTCAGAGAGAGTTTCGGCAGCGGTTGATTCTCGCTTGATACATTTGAGCCAATTTTGTTCTTCTCACAAGATTTCAAGTATATGTGCGTAAAATGTGTTGCTGATTATGAGGTATCAAAACCAGCAAGGGGGAAGGAGACATACATCTGAATGCACAACGAGTACACGTGATGAACTTTATTCTTCTTCTTAATTGAAGTTATTCCAGGAAGACAAATGTCATAACCTCAGAGAAAATCAGTGTTTTAACTCGTGGATTTTGGTGTATTATTCCAACTACGTGGGGGAAGAGATGTAAGAAACAGTTTCAGATGATTAAAGAGGTACACAATTGTATGATGATTCCTCTGGTTAGTCGGTATCCTACAGAAGGAAATGTATTCATCCGGGACTTACTTGAGAGTTACGGTACTGTCTTGGTGTTATCATTTCGACTACATACAGGATAAGTTGCCTACACTCGGGACTTAGGTGACTTTGGTGTAGCAAGTCTCATCTGCAATTTTCTGAAGGGAGAAAAGTGCATTTCCGAATCTTAATTGATTTTGATGTTACGTTTTCAACTTCATTTATGGGATTGATTGTGTACTTCGGGATTTTAAGCTTCATACAATAAGACTGAGTGCATCACTTCAACTACTTGGGGGAAGTGGTCTCTGGATACTTTTGGCATGCATTACTTCAGTCTTCAGCGGGAAGAAATGTGAGAAGAATTATTCAAACGTGAGATGATACGTTGCTGATCTATTTGATGATCCCCGAATCAAGAATCACAATGATTATTCTTAAAAAGAATCAGCAATATTTGATGTGGTTTGGTACGAATTCCGTTGTACTCTTACCTTATGAAAGCTTGAAAGGGAGCTTTGAAACTGCTCAAAAAGAAGATTGTCGGTTTGGGGGGAAGCTATCAAAGCTTCACAATTGAGAAGGCTCAAGTTCAGACGATTATTCAGGAGCCTCGAAAGCTTTGGTGGTGAAAGTTTAAGAGATGTTGACTGCTGACTTCTACAACGCACAGAACGATATCCTTATTTCGGTATTCATGTCAACATTTTCTTAAATTGAATAATATATTTTGTACATATCTTATACCAAAATGTAAATAGAAAATTATAAAACCAACAAAATGTAAATAGAAAAACTTAAACCCATAAAAACCATAAAAATCAGAAAATTAGAAAATACCAAAAATAATTCCTTTAGGCATGTCTTCTGTTTATCGATAACATTTACGGTCCTAGAAATGTCATTCAATAATGACACGGTACTTTAAATGAAGCTTGAGCAGAAGTTAAACTGAATGGTTAAAACATGTCATAATGGCTTGCTATTACTTCAGATATGCAACCCGGTCTTTCAAAATGAGGAAAGCACGTTGACAAAAAGACGGTTGTTTCTAACAACGGGTGAAGTTCACCCGGGCATGGATTACTTCATATCCGTGCATCCCCAATTTAGTGTACGCTTCAGTGCATTATTTCCTAATTCAAAAGAGAAGTCTTCTTTTACCAAAACAAATTATTTTTCCATCTATGATTCTTCAGAAAAATAATTTGTATCTAAAATGGTGGTTTAAAACAGTATTTGAAAATCAATCAAAGTTAAATTTTTTCCATAAAATTTGCCACTCAATCTATGACAAAAGGTTTAATTTTTCATAAAATTTTAAATTGATAAAGGGTCATAGATTGAGGGGGGGAGTGATTTCAAATTTTATTTTAGATCATCAAATGTTATCTTTGTATGGCTCAAGTAATGAATAAGCATGTGTTGTTATGTGTCAGAATATGAATCTTTTCATGAGTTTCTCGCTAAACTCCAAATCATTTATAAACTCATCATTTATGACACTAACATTCTCCCTCATTGATTGAGGGGGAGCATAGTAATGTTCCATTATCAGTATATATTGAATCAGACCACATTTTCTCCCATAATTTCTAAACTTATTTAAATCAAATAGGATCACAAATCTCAAAAGGTTTGAAATTTTTGCTCGGGGGAGAGAATGTGATTTAAATATGCAATCTGATAAAAATGTGATGTTTTGGACTTAAATGTAAGCTCTCCCATATGTGCTAAACTCTTTTGTATATCAATGCACATATTGAGGGGGAGAAAATGGTTTATGGTGACAAAAAGAAGGTGGCATCTTTGATGGCATCTCATGTGAGCGCGACTCAGACTTCACAATGAATTGACGAAACAAAAACTGTCACTAATCGAAAGGATGCGTCCTGGTCGGGTAATAATTTCAAGCTGGTCTAACCAGTGATGTAAGCGTGTCTCGAAGAGGACGTATCTGAGTAGAGTGTACCGTTTTGAGAAACTTTCTGTGAATTTGACCAGGACGGGTAATAACTTCAAGCTAGTCCAACTAGTGATATAAACGTGTCTCGAATCAGTCATGTTCACTGAAAGTGGATCAATTCAAAAATTGCAATCTCTACCCAACATGTGCAAATTTTAAATTAAAACATATGAGCACATGTTAAGGGGGAGCCTTTGAAAAATATAAAACTCTCAAAGTGTTAGCAAAATGTTTTTCATATTTATAAATACTTTGAGAGATTTTTCAAGGATTTGGTTAACGGCAACATAGGATAGTCATGAATTTATAAGGTGGCTAAGTGTGACAAATGGTAAAATTTCCTAATATTTATATTATTGACAATTCATTTCTGTGACTAGGACACCTGACTTGACCGTTATGTGTTAAAACGGATAACAGACCTGCACATATTGTCACCCGGAAATCTCACCAAGGAACAGTAAAATTATCACATCTAATAAATTACTCATGATTATTGTATTGAAAACGGGAGGTTATCCCAGTTTCACACGGACTGACACCACACGCCAACCAGAAATAAATCTGAGGTTCAGGAAATGTTAGTGAATAATTAAGGACTCAGAAAAATATTCAAGTATTACATAACGACTCTAAAAATATAAACCCTCATATAGGTGACGGTTCCAGGACGGATCCAAATTTGACACAGTTTAACGAAACGCGAGTATTAAATTACCCCACCTTAACTAATAAACCACTTAATACTTAAAATTAAATACCACTCCTCCGCTCACACAATCTTCAAAAACCTGTAACCCTATTTCTCCTTTTGTCCACCCCCATCTCTTCCCCATGAAACCATCGAACCATCACCATCTCCAACACAGTCAATATCAATCCCTTTTGACCTAGAATCTTGTCCTCTTCATAAATCACGAGTCAACCTAGGTTAAGTATCCTTGAAATAGAGGTAACACACAAAAGGGTAAGATTATTCACCCCAAATCCGAAAGACCTTATGGAGTTACTCTCCAATATACTCCTTAAATCCGCACCTTCAAGGGATGATCGAATCACAAATTCATCAAGATACACCAAAGATCTGAGAGGTTCTCAAGAAGAGAGGTGTTGTGATTCGATTTGGAGGTTTGGGGTTGATTGATATTGGAGCAGTGGGTCTCAGTTTGAAGGTTCACTCGAGTGTTCATCCATCAAGAAATCATTGTAAGGTTGATATTGAATTAGATTCAATTAGTTAGTGTTATTTTATTTATCTAGAATCGTTCATAATAAGAAATATTAGGTCAAATGGATGAATAAAATTAGTGTTGATGTTATTATTCCCTGTCG